>VZUA01031703.1:0-13793 GCA_013401035.1 Horornis vulcanius
AAATGTTCCCAGAGTTATCTTATGGAATTATATGAGACACCTAGGAGGGATCAATAAATGTGGAGACAAAAATCAAAATTTCAACTCTAAACTCAGTACATTTTTCTTCATATTCTCTTGAATGATACTGAGGATGCAAACCCATTTTTTTTTTTTTTAATCAAATCTGGTTAAAATCCTCCTCCATGGGAATGTTCCCTAAATATCAGATGAAAGGGCTACACTGAAGCAGGCTCCAGTGCTGGGAATGTTAATATCATTCTCTTGCCCCTTCTATTCAAATTATTTACTAAAAAATTTGCTGTGAAACAAATAAATAAAACCTTCAAGGACTGATAATGACATTGACCCCAAACCCCAAGCTAAATAAGGAATCAATCCAAGTATCCCTGTCTGAGGAACAGGGTAGCTATTTTTTGTCTTGTGAATCCACAGCTTTCCAGACCAAAACCACTGAGCTGATGAAGTAGGGAATTCCATTTTAATCTTTTCCTCTTGTTTTTGTTGTGTTTCTTCTTCTCTGCCTGTGCCAGGTGTATAAACAGGTAGCTGTGCAAGAGTCTTTCCTCAAAATACGACAGTTCAAGCAGCAGAATTCCAAAGATGCACCAGATCCATCCCCAGAAGATTTAGAACTGGAATTAGAGCTACTTGAATGGATCTGCTCTTCAGATAATTATGACAAATGTCAGTGATAAACTTAGTTTGCTAGAATGGAGTTTATTTTGAAATTAGTTTGTTTTTTTTAAATTGGGGATCTGATTTCCACGTGCCACTCACAAAGAAGGTTTTTAATTAGTTCCCCTCTTTATTTTTAATCACAAATACAGTAAGAGCAGTTTAGGAAGGATGGGTGAAATTCACCCGTTTGCCACTCTCAAACAGTGGGATCTGAACACTCAAAACTTCACAGGTGGAATTCCAGCTGATTGTTGTTCATCTGGACTGGAGTGAAATCAAGATTTTGACTTCTTTAGAGGGAGACTCAGGAAAAGAAATGCTGTGAAAAGGACAGGGGTTGTGCTGTTACAAATACGATCCAGTTTTGTGAAATTAGATCGTATAAGCCAAAAGGAAAACATATTTTCCATTGCTTCTCCCACTCCTCAAATTTCCAGTAAAGTGTCAATTAAGACAGTTTTTTATGACCTTTTTATGCAGCTTTGGTAACATTTTCTGCACTTAACTTCATTACATCCCCTAATTTTACTGCAGCAACATCAAAGTGTAATGATGTTGTTGCCATAAAGCAAAGTGTTGTCATAAAGGCAACTTTTCCCAATCTGGAAATGTTTAAGGAGGGCAAGCAAGCCAAAAGAAAGTTTCCTTGGCACTCAGAGGCAAGGCACAAATGTTAAACCCACAAGAAATGCTGACAGCTTACACAGGAATAACAAAACAAATGGTGAAAAAATCAAAATGCTTAATTTTATTTTTCCCCCTTTTCTTTACTGCCACCTTCCCCATTTTCCTAGAGATGCAAGACACCTCAGTTTCCATAATAATGAGATATAATTCACAATTTAGCCTTACAATTCACATTTCTCTTGCCCACAGTGACATGTACTTCGCAGTAAATACAAAATAAAACCCTAGGATGAAAATCTGAATGTATTGAATATTTGGAGTGTGAGGCAGATTTAAAAAAAAAAAATAACCCCAACAGCTTTCCCAGCATTGTTATCATGAAAATAATACAGAAAAAAGAACATGAATCTTTTAAATTCCACTTGCAACTGGGAGAAGCTGCTGTTAATGTGAAAGAAAGAACCTTTCTTCCTACTGTGGCGCCATACAAAGCATTACAAAGATTTAGGAGAAACTGTGGCACATTCAGGGTTGGTCTGTTGTTTTTTTTCTTCCTATTTTTTAAGGAAGGAAAAATTAAGTAGGTAGATGTCAAGAGAAAACATAAAGGATAAGAAAAAACCCAGAATATATCCCAATTTAACTCCATCTTGCACTGTTTCAAAGGCCTAATAATAGGCTAGAATTCAAATTATCTCATTATTGAGCCGTGTAGAGGCAATTTTGTGATTCCTTTGAATCAGGATTCCAGCCTGGATGGATAGGAACTTCCCCCTGTTCTGCTGGGCAAGGTGTGGATGGAGTGAGGGCACAGGAGAGGGCAGGAATTCTGCACCAGAGAGAGAAATCAGAGGGAGCTGCAGGGAAAATTGCATCTCAAAGAGAGCTGATGGAGCTGATTCCCAGCTGGAGCACAGGAGGAGCTGAATTTAACTCATTCCAAGGACACCAAAGGTGCACCCTGCAGAGAAGGGATTTGTTCCCTGGAAATTTGTGTATTGCTGAGTTGAGGTGATAAAATAACAATCTGTTACTGCTGCATCACCTCCCAGTTTCTTGAGCTTCATTCCAGAGCTCAGTGTTCATTTTTCCATGGATTTGTTGCACAACTGCCCGTGCAGCTGATGTGGAAGAAGTACACCTCATATGCAAGGGCAGGAAGGGTTGCTTTGGTTCTGTTCTGCAGATTTTCCTTCATTGCCATCAGAGAAACAAAACCAAACTGTTGGCATCAAAACCTGCCTCATGTTCTGGGGTTTTGGAGATAAGGGCTGCAAACAGAAATGTTTGAGGTCCTTAACCAAGAAGGGGAAAAATTCCTTCTTCCTGTCCTGCCCTTTCCCTGCTGTGATTTGTCAGCCTGGACAGGACTAGGGGTGCTTTGCATTCCCTTCCTTCCATCAGGAAGTGTCTTTTACATTTATTTTTATGGGGGAACTCCTTCCTTTCTCCTGCAGGATGATCTTTTGCTGATATTCTGAAGGGAAGGACATGCCTCTTCCAAGCCTCTGTGACACATTGCAGCACTTTTAAATTCATTAAACTAATTAGCTCATTTAAATAACTCATTGGCTTAATGGCTGACGTTATTTTTGATGCTTTATATATATATATATATATATATATATATATATATATCCGATTTTCTTTTNCGGTGGAAGGTGACCCTGCCCATGGCAGGGGGGGGCATGGATTGATCTTCAAGGTCCCTTCCCACCCAAACCATTCCATGATAATGTTATATTCCAATATTCTGCTAAAAAGCTCATCAGTGTATCCAATTTCCAGTCCCAGCTGGAAAATGTGGGGACACCTTCAGAGGTACCTCCACAAAGGACTGTCCTGACTCCCTCCTGAGTTCTGTCTCCAAACTCAGTGCCCTGAATTTCATATCAAAGACATTTATCTCAAGGCAAAGAACAAATGTAGGAGCTCCAAGTTCTATTTTCCCTTTCCTGAGCTCACCAAAGGAGCTGTGGGTGAGGGCATCAGACAGGGATAAGGATCTTAATTAACCAAGGAAGTCTGTAACTGGCTGGGAAACACGAGCAGTTTCCTATTGTCTGGCAACAGGACCATTTGCTAGGAAGGAATTTCACCTCCTTTCAGGCTCTGGTGTCACTAATTGGTGCCCTTGAGATGGGCATAGATATCCCGAGGATAATTACTGCTGTTATCCTCAGTGGGAACCTCTGGAAAGGCAGCAGTGTTCTCCACCTGGCCTTTCTGAACTGCAGATCCCGCTGGGATAGGGATTACAGCCTGACTATCTCACAGAACCACCTTCTATTCTGACTTTAAAAATGAGGATTTGGTCCAAAAGAATCACTGAATCCAGGAAATGTCAGATTATTATTTTTGGGCAAAGTCCAGCTGTTATAATTTTCACTACTCAGACAAAGGCTCCGTAAGAGTGACTGAAATGATAATATTCACCTCTTTTAAAACATCATTATTCTTATTAATAAGGGCAATAATAATAAAATTTTATGCTGATAGATGTCCAAGCAGGATTTTTTGCCTAAATTCTTTCTCTGTTTGAACATTTCCAGGGATGGTGACTCCACCATTGACCTGCACAGCCTGTTCTAGTGCCTGACCACCCTTTCCATGGAGAAATTTTCCCAAATATCCAACCTAAACCTCCCCTGGCACAGCTTGAGACCATTTCCTTTCATCTTTTCAATTGTTCCCTGGGAGAAAAGACCGGCCCACACTTCAGTGCCACCTCACCCACCTGACTCCCTGCAATCTCCAATTATTAAATTCTTCCATAAGAGATCTGAAAACATAAAGATACATAAAAGCAGTGGTTGTTTGGGGAGTTCTTGCCAAACAATCCCTTCCTGTGTATGTCAAGAAACAATCCCTCCATTCCACCTTGCAGGAAAGCAGATTTTCCACACGTTTGAACATATATATGACCCAGCACTATTATTTGCAATTAAAGGTCCCAAATAAAAGACACACAATCACATATTCACCACTTAGCACAAACCAGCACATTAATACTGATTCCCTGCATTTAATTGTCCATTCCTACCACATCCTGCATTTGGTTGTAAACTCTTTGAAGTGCACCGAATTCTCTTAAGAGCTTTACTGCAATTCAATTTTAATTTGCCTTTTTATGTAGCATCTTTGATACAATGGATCTTGGAATTGTGTGATAGGAAGGTAAAAGTAATGAGAACACTTTCCAGATTTGGAACATTGCACATTTGTAGGAGCGAGGCAAAATGATGTATGGACATGAGCGAGAGGTAGAAAGAAAATGAATGTCTATTTTAAACCAGAAAAAAAGCAGCATTCAGCTACTACTCCATTGGCTTTCATCCTGCCTTCATTAAAAGCTTTTGGAAAGGCATCTTATAAAGGAGCAGCATTCAGAAATGCTTGTAATGCTCAGAAAAGGGAAGACACTTCATATTTCATGCAGCTAATTATTTTTTCCTGGTTTCCCTCCTTGCAGGAGTCAGCAAGGAAGGAATTGCTCGCTTCACATCGCTCAGGCAAGGAGGGCAGAACACATTCCTTGGATGGGCTATGAACTCCAGGGCTTTGTGTCTGGGATGGAGCTGCAATTATCCACGTCCATGGAACAATGATGATCCTTGTTAAATCAGCCCAGGTCATGGGGCCGTGTCAGGGGTCCAGCAGGCTCCGTGTTCCAAGCAGGAATGAAGCCTTTGAGACCTGCTGGCAGAAACTCCAGCAAGGAACAAGGCACTGGAAGTGCAGGGGAAGGATCACACCAAACGCTCCTGCTCCTTCCTCTGGGAAAGCCTGAGGGAGGAAATCCAGGGAAATGAAGGAGTTGTTCAAAGGAAGCACAGCTTGTTTATTAACAAATCCGAGGGTGAAAATCACCCTTATGATTTAAAACTTTCCTAAGGATGTGACTCTGCTTGGTTTCAGTAGGATTAGAAACCAAGACAATATCAAAAAGCTTAGAAAAAAAAATCTTTCCTTTCACCACTCTGACAAGTATGATTTTTTTTTTTAAATAAATTCTGAGGAGCTGATCAGCTTCCACCCTGGCCAATCCATTGCTGCTGGCACCGTGGGCCACCAAAATTCTGATACCCCTTTGAAAAATAGAAGGGGGAGGAAAAGAACAGAGAAGCAGCTGAGTTCCAGTGCAGGCCCGAGGTACCAGAGTTGTCACTTAGCAAACAATGGACTGTAAAGCTGCTTTTAGACACACTGGGAGCTCCTCGAGGTCAGGGAATGCCTGCTGGGAAAGCAGGAGTTAAAGGAGATAAGCTTTTAATTGCAGTTTGTTTGTGAGACTCAAAAGTAGCATCAGGCATACCCCACACATCAGCTGCTGGAGTTATAAATGAACAACAAATCCAGGAACAAACCAAATTAACAACAACATCAAATAATCACCTTTCTGTCTCGGTAAAACATCAAATGCATCCACATTTCCCTGTAATTTCTGTACAATGTATCTTCCTGCTTATCTCTCCCAAGCCTGGGACTTGTTCATCAGTCACTCCCCAAGTTTCAGACTCAAATAAAGCCTCTCTGCACACAAAATTTATTCTGAACTTCCTACCAACTGTCTTCCCGTACTAAAAGTGAGTACAAGGAGGAGGAAACCCAAATCCACAGCAAATCAACACAGAAATTAATGGGTATTTATAATTATTTCCAATTAATAATGAAATTAATTAATGACTACGAACACTCCCATTAGTAATGAGGACAATTCTACTGCTTCCATGTTTTCAGTCAGCTTCAGGAAGATGATACATGTCCAGAAATCTGTGATGTGGATGGACTGAATGGCTTCAGTTTTCCTGATGTGAAGCTCAACAGTAGTAAAAATCTGATTGAAAATCCTGCTGCAGTGTGTAGGGGTGTAGAAAATTCACAGATTTCTTCATCTATTATAGTGAGGTGCAATAAAATAATGTATTTCACCACAATGTGGTGGTGGGATAATTTTTTTTTATTATTATCTTTATAGTGATGGAATAAAAAATGCTGGAGACTGAAACATACAGAAAAAAATATATTAAGTATATGTACATATGTATATTTATATAGAATACTCTTTTTTTAAAAAAAGAATCTTTTTATAAAGAATACTATTTTTTTTCAGAAGTGGAGGTCAAGTCCTTATTCCTTAGTAAATCTTCAAAATTATTATAGACTTAGTGATAAGTCCCTAACGTTTTCTTGATTAGATACTGTTTTTTGCACCCCTAAGTGATGTAGACTATTGACTAAACTGGAGTTTAATATGGCTTTTGAGATTGTGCCCTTCATTTCTGCCAGGTCACAGCAGTTCTCCTCCCTTTATCCACATTTTACCCTGAGCCAAGACATCCTTGCAGCAGATCCACAGCTGGCCCAGGGCAGCAGTTCCACACCTCTCCTGATTCCCACATTCCCTGCAGGTGCTATTCCTTGTGGAGGCCACGTGCAGCCTCCCAGGATGGATTCCTGAGCCACAATTGCTGACCACAAAGGAATCATTTGGAGTCTGCAAGGAAAGCAAAATCCAGCTAAAGCCTAAGAAGAGAAACTCCTCTGTCTGCCGCCACCACCATTAAGATCCTTCCCCAAAGCCACCTGTCCAATAAGGAGCTGCTTTTTCCAGTATTTTTACATCAGGATTATAAAGTTCTGGTTTATTTTGGCTCCCTCACTGCTTGGGGATTCCCAGTGACTGCAATTCCAGCAGAATCTCGCTGGGAACTGGTCCCTGGGAATATCTGATTCCCAGTTTCACAATCTCTGCTGATAGAGAGTGACACAGCTCCCAGGCAGAGCCACTAATCCCATTACTCCCATCTCTAATCCCATTAGCCCTCAGGTTTTCAGAGCAGTTTACAATCCCAGTTTTGGCTCTGGGGGTTATTTTTAAAAATGTATTGTGAGTTCCTCCAACATTACTGATTTGACTACTGTTACTGTTAGTGTTCTGAGCTCAGTTTCTTAGGAGCTTTGTGACCTAGGATGTAGAGTGACTGCAAATACAGATCCAAATTTTCCTGTTTTTCTGAATGAATCCTTAAAAATGGGCTTTACTCATCTCGTTGCTCTTGCTTTCTTTAATTAGTGACTTTACTCCAGCTAAACAATGTTTTTAATTGCCACAGCCCCACGCAATCACAGCCATGAAGATTTTCCCCATTAATTCAGCTCCAAGGGCTCCACGAAGCAGCACTTTGATCTCATTAGCATAGAAAATAAATCAGAGAGCACAGCTACTGCCAGTTATTTTCTGTTATGCCTGAGAAACTCGTCACAAGATTGATGATCATTGGTCAGCTTCTCTGCCCCCTTTAGCACTTTGGCACAGCCCTGCTCTGTGCACCACAGAGCCCTGAAAAGAGTTCCTTGCATGAGGAAAACCAAGTGGAAGGACAACAGAATAAACTCAGTTGGAACAAGCTGGGCTCACTCAGAGAGAAGTGGTGATGAAATTAACATAGAACTTGCCCAAGTGAGAATTTTGATGCTTCAAACCATTCTTGGTAAGGATGCTGCCCACCAATCCCTCTTTCTTTTCCAGCTGATGGTAGATCTTGGTGATGCTGATGACAAAGCTTTGGGGACATCACTTTGAGGCTGAGGTTTCTTGCATGAAATGCAGAATGCGCCACAGTAACATTTGCTCATGAAGCCCAACACGCCTTGCTTGAATCCTCAAATTAAAGAGCATCAATGAACCAAACAAACTGACAGGAGTTCTTCCATCCCTGGAACTGAAGTACAATTTTTTCACTCCTGTGACCAACATTAGTGAAATGTTGAATGGCTGAATTGTTCATGGCTTGCTTTGGCCTGCTGATTTCTTGTGACAGTGGGGGAAAGCACATCAATACTCTAGCTAATCTGAGTTTCTGCAGGCACTTTTTTTCTTCTACGTAATTTTCACTTTCATGGAACCATGGGACTATCTCTTGACAATGCATACAGCAGACTAACAAAAAAAAAAAAATAAGGAAACAAAGAACTAAAAAAATCAAAACTAAGAGAACCCCAAATGGACAACAAAATCTCCAACAACTACCACAGAACCACAAACCACCCCTAAAATCCACTGCAGCTAGATAAGGAACAATTTGTAATCAGAATTTTTTCCTGGGCTGAATTTTTCCTATGTTACTGCAGGATGTGAAAAGTTTCCAGTTTGTTTAAGGTGAATTTTAAAGCAGCTAGGAAAGCACACTATCAGAGAGACATCATAGATGATAATAACCCATAGAGCAAGTTAATTTCTTCCCTTTATTTTTAATTCCACCCAGCCATGAACCATCCACCATTCAGTGCAAGATGAATGAATCCCACTCCAAATGCTTTTCACTTGTCAAACTCTACCCCAAGCCTTAAGTTTTCAGGAATCTAATGTCAAAACATTTTTTCTCCTCAGTAAATCACTGGGAGCTGAGTCTATCAAAGGAGAGGATTCTCTAGGAGTGATATTTAAGACAGAGGTTGGGAGGATTTCAATCTGTGCCGTGGTTTGAGCAGATTACAACGCTCATCCTTCAGTTCCCACCACAAGATTGGATCCAGCCCTGTAGGTGTGGTCAGTGTGGCCATCTTCTGATTGACACATCAGGCAGCTTTTTGCATTCGTCACCTTTGTTTAGCAGACAGGCATTGCTCAGGCTCACTGTGTTGGGCCCCTGCACACACAGGACCTCACAGAGCTTTTTTTGTGGACTTGGATTAAATTTAACAACTCTGCTGTTGCTAATGCAAAAGCGTTATTTCTGTTCCTCCTCCATCCTGACAACGAGACAGGGCAGGAAGGATGATAGGCAGGAGATATCTTTATCACACTAGTACCAACATGGGGGTTTGACACTTGGCAGATGACAGCAAATATTTTAAACCAAAGAAGCTTTTTAGATCCTTTTGCATCTTTGCTCTCTGCGTTTCAGCCCAGAGAAGAGAAGGCTCTGGGGAGACCTCAGAGCACCTCCCAGAGCCTAAAAGGGCTCCAAGAGAGCTGGAGAGGGACTTTGGACAAGGGCCTGGAGTGACAGGACAAGAGGCTTCACACTGATAGAGGGATTTTGGGAAGGAATTGTTCCCTTTGAGGGTGGTGCAGCCCAGGCACAGACAACCCCGAGAAGCTGTGGCTGTCCCATCCCTGGAAGCCTAAAGGCCAGGTTGGACAGGGCTTGGAGCAACCTGGGACAGTGGAAACCTGGTCTAGCCCATGGCAGGGGCTGGCACTGGATGGGCTTCAAGGTCTCTCCGAAGCCACACCAGTCTGGGATTCTGTGGAAAATGCAAGGCTGAGCTCTCTGCCACGCCAGCACAGACCCTTCCCTGTTGCTCCTGCCCTTTGTATTCCTTATCTGTTCTGGCCACAGGCTTTCCAAATAGGAAATGTGAAGCTAATAAGGAAGGGGACGGTGATTTAAAATCCTCTTCCATTTCACAGATGTGCCCATGTAGTACAGCCACTCTCTAATGGGTGCATTTTGTCTTATAGGTAAATGCTATAGAAGTGACATAAATATGACAAAGGGATTGCTGGTTTGTGGTGCATTGATTCCATTAATTTGACCACAAGGCTCTGGAGAGGGAATTGCACTGCCTACTCATCAATATTTTGCTCTTTTTTTGCTGGAGCCTAGAATCAGAGGAGACCCTTAAAGAGCTCGTAATAAATGCAGCTCTGGCCTCTGGAGACTCATTCCTGCCCAGGAGTTTGAAAAGAACTATCTTCAACTGAATTAAAAATTTCTCCAAATACATCGTGACATTCCAAAATATTGGGCTCGTTCAGATATGCTTCTGGATTTACATGGCCCTGAATAGCTCTCTCTGTCTGGAGGCTTTTCTAAGTTTATTGCAGGCTAATCATTTCAGCCTCAGGGTTGTTAAAGTTTTAGAAGTATTTCTTTATATAAAAAAGGGAACACAGAGGTCTGACTGAGCACCCTATTGACATTTTTGCTGTGGAAAAATGGATCCATCAGCTCCAGGTGGAGCTGGCTGGCAGGGATGGGGTGGTGTTGCCACAGGTCCAGCTCTGTCAGCACAAAGCAGACACGGGTCAGACACAGCCTTAGAGCAGCCCCCAGAGTTTGGAGTCTGTTGTCCCTGTCTGTGTCAATCAAATGACTTCAAAAAGGAGTGAAAATTGGGAAGATAATTCCACCACTCTTCCATAAACCCAGGCAGGGCTTGTGCTTTCTAGGATGCAGTGGAGGAGCAGGTGAGATCCAAGTGAGGCTCTGGAAGTGCTGTAGTGCACACAAGGAAACATTCCTTGAGCTCAGGGGCCCAAATTTGCTTTTATTTGGGCTTTCTAGGACAATTTTCCAAGTGAGAGGGTCAACTTCCAGGACCTACTGCATCTTATCCACATGCAAACTCCCCTGGCTTTTCCCTTTGTCACACTGAGTACAAGAGGGGCCTGTCAGGACAAAAATTAAATTTAAAAATAAACCTCTGAGTTTGGTGCTGCTCTGAGCAGAATTTTGGACTCCATTTCTTTCTCAGGGTGGTGCCATTTGGTTAAAAGTGAGGCTTGCAGCAATCCAGGTGGAGCTCACCACAGACCAGTGTTACCTATCCCCTCTGCCAGCCATGAGGCATTGTCTCCAAAGGCTTGGGATCTATTGTAGCACAGAGATTTCCCTGCTGCACATCCCAAAGCTGAAATCTGGGTGCTTTTAGGGTCATTTGGGGGCTGCAGGAATCCAATCATTGAGCGCTGAGGTCACGAGTGATTTATGGAGGGGACATGGGGACAGGGAAACAAGCTACCAGCTTGGAGAGCTTCCTCCCTGGAAATATCCTTACCCCTTCTCACCACACCTTTTCCAGAGCTGCCAGGGATGAGGTGGGGAACTCATTTTCAGTTTTCTGCTCGGTGTCCCCTGGGGAAGGAAGCCCAGCCACTCATCATGTTCATGTTCTGTTTTGCACACAGTAGTGCTTAGCTGTTAAGAGAAATTCTGTATTTATTATCAATAAATTGTAGTAAGAAAGGGAGATTTCTTTGTACATGTGTATACATGGAGCACTTGCAGATACTGAAATAATAAAAGTGTCTTCTGGATGCCACTCAGTGTTGGACACAGCAGCACATCCCTTCTTGTACCATCACACAGGAATTTAGGGGGAAGCAAAGGGAACCACACCACCCTCTCTGGATCAGTCTGTCTGACACAGCTGCAAACTAAAGGGATCTCCATGTGGAAGGAATGACAAAAATTTGGAGGAAGCGAGAGCTGGAAGGTTCCACAGCCGTTTAAAACATGAAACAAAATAAACTTCAACAACCATTTAAAACATGAGACAAAGTAAACAATCATTAAATCAATAAGGCTAATATTAATGAATTTTCTTCTGTGGCCTTCAATGTCTGATGGCACAGAAGCAACAATGAAGTTTATGCAGTGAGGGGCAATCAGAAATTTCTGGAATTCCTAGTGTGATACTCCCAGTGATAAAGACAGGCTAGCTTATACCTGAACTTGCTTTCCTATTATTAAATCAGCATTCATCAACAATAGTTGGATAAAACATAGTGCATATATATGACATGAACCCAATAAATATATATAAAATATGTACATATAATATATGTGCTCCATTCTTATGGGTCTAATCACAATCTGAAAACCAGTGGCCTGAAATATAAATGTGCAAAGGCTGATATTGCCCAAGAAGCACAAGATTTAGGTTCCAGCTCACACTGTTATTTATTAGCAATTGCACGAATCATAATTAGGCCTTCTTTTAAATGCCCACACTGGGGGTTTCATTGCCATTTCTTTACAGCAGCCCTTTATAAATCATTCATCTGGAGGTTTCTCTCCCATGTGCCGTGCAAACGTTCCTGTAAAATCCTCTTAATGGAGTCTATGAATCAATGCACAGCAAAGTGTCACAGGTGGAATCGATGGCTCCAGAAGCAGGAGGACCTTTTTAGAGGCAGGTGTCAAAAACCCTGGCTGAATTAGAAACTTTAATCTATGGCAGGCACTGAAATTTATGCTCCAAAGAGATAGTTTGAAAGTCCTCCCTTTTTTCACTGCTAAGGGTATAAATTCCCGTCAACAGCTAAAAGAAGGAATGAGAATTCTTTAGTCTAGAAATAAGACTGAAGGAATGTGTAACAATAAAATTATACTGGTCCTAAAGTACATGAGAGGCAACTGGAAAAAAAAAAAAAAAAAAAANGCATTCACAGTGCTCTGGGGCTTAAAATGCAGAAAGGGATACAGAGGGTGGATCCTGGGAACACTTCTTGATAGTGAAGGCTGGAGCCCTAACCCAAAATTCAGTTATTAAGTAGAAGTGACTTCATCATCAGTTATTCCAGTATTGTGAGTTCCAGCCCCTCTAGGAAGGACAAGGATTCAGAGACATCAGAGGGGCATCACTTGGTTCTCCCTGGCCCTCAGAGATGCTGCTCCCCTCACAACCCCACATGAAAGCAGCCCTCAAACCCTCACTTCTTCCTGAAATTCATCCTTATCCCCTGTAACTTCAGTTTGCTCCCCATTTGCCCTACTTTGTGCTCTTCCTACTGTCTTCACTGATTTTGTCACTTTGGGTTTTCAATTAATGACAAAATATAGATTGGGGAAATATTCCATCAGTTGTTCTGCCACGAGTTTATCCTCACCTGCTTTTTCAGACAATGAAACAAAAATGTTATATATGGATAAATGATTTTTGAAGTGTAAAGGTACAAAACCTGGACTGTGTTTTCTTTTAGTTATTTCTACCATGTCAAAAATTCTAAGATAAATCAACGTCATTTCATAGGCTTCTTAGGAGATTTATCATCACATAGTCTTAAATAAAACCCAACAATAAATCTGTCTGCTGCTTTATTTTTATTTTTAAAGAAACAAGGCCTTTTGAAGTCTTGATCACACTAAACAGTCTCTTATTTGCTTATTAATGACACTTCTTTGGGTCCAGGAAGTCCTGGAAATAAACAAGTTTAGAGGTGAAGAGAGGAAAAAAAAAATCTGCAAAAAAACCAGAAAAGCGACTGTATTTGTACTTCAGCTTTTTAGAAAAAAACATGTTGTTGTGACTTTACTCTTTTTTACTCATTAATTAAAGCTGACACTTCCAAAAGCAGTATTAAATTTAACTGGGATTTAAGAACTCATCTGCTCTGCTCATCTACTTTAAGTTAAGGTGACCAGACACCAAAGCAGCTGCTGCCTCTGAAGGATAATGGAGTTTAGGACCACGTATCCCATGCAAAATGTCATCTTTATCCAGGAATGGAGGAACCTTGAACCCTCTAAAGAACACATTTGAATCAAACAACAGGAAATCTCTCCAGCAGCCTTTCAAGCATGTTTGAAGAGGGGTGGGGAGAGGAAAGGTTTTGAGGTTTCGTTTCAGGGATTTTGGTTATTTTTGAGTGTTTGATCGCCTGGGAAGCAAATCCAAAAGAAACTGGAATTGTTTTCCAGGTTGATAACGCTGTGCTCCAGGACAAATCTGATGAGGAGAGGCTGAGGGAG
>VZUA01031706.1:0-12916 GCA_013401035.1 Horornis vulcanius
AAAAAAAAAAAAAAGAAAAGAATCAACAGAAACCTCCAGCTCTGCTCCCGTGGGGGCTGCTGATTTCCTGGTACTGAAGTAAATCATAATAATCCTTTCTCCTCCTTTCAGTTACCCTGAGTTCAGGACTGACTGACAGCACCGTTCAGTGACCCCAGCTTTGGGGAGCAGCTTTAAACCACGATCCTCCTGCCCAGCTGACAGGGACAGCCCGTCCTTCCAGCCTGGCAAGTGCAGAGGTGGCCCCTGCTCGCCTCTGCCCACTGGGCTCGTGGGTAGTACCAATTTCTGGTGTGATTTCAGAGCAGCTTTGCAGCTTTTGGGATGCGGGGTGAGGAGGAATCCATCTCCCAGCTCACAGGCAATGAGCTCAGAAGCACAAAAAGGGATTTTAAAATGTGTTGACTGGGAACCTGTGTGAGCTGGGCAGAGTGGAAGATTGTCCAAACCAGCACAGAGAGTGCAAAAGGAGAGCTGAGGTGAAGGAGACCACGGTGGGACACCCCCTCTGTGACTCATCTAATCATGGCTGTGAAACCTCAATAGCTGCAGGAACAGCCCTGCTCCCCCCAGTTCCACCTCAGCAGGCCACTAGGACCACCAGGCTCTCTAGGGCAGTCCTGCAGCCTTTCCAGGGGCTCTTTGAAGCTGGGGCTCTGGATGAGGAAGATGACCACAGCTTAACTGCAATAAAGATATCAAAACCTCCCTTAGGCCATCCCAGTTTTGCCATTGTGGCCTCTCCTCCGGGTTTCCCACCATGGCTCCTCTCCCGCCCTGGGATGTGGAAGGTGTGAGCACCACTCCTCTGGCAGCTGGAGACAGGAGCTGCTCTGGAAGCTGTGCTGCAGACTGGGGCTCTGTACTTTGGCCAAAATCGGCTCTTTATCAGCAGGAGAACTGCCCTCCTGTTTTAGTTTAGCAGCTAATTCCTTACAGCTTTTGGAAGAGGAAGAGAAAATATACCGGAGAGCTTAAAAACAAATGATGTAAACTCCGAAGGGAGCGAGGTTGAGACATATGCAATGTATTGCTGAGACAGAGCTGGAAACTTATGCAGAGCCCATAAAGTGCACTTGGAAGGCTGCTCTGCAAACAGGCCAGACTCACCAGCTCCTGTCCAACCAGCTGCAACTCTTCGAGGAAGGGAGAAGCACTACGTGAGAACACTTCTGCTAAACAGGCACAAACCTGCCCCTTCCTCCCCCTCCTCCCCGAGTCCAAACAGCAACTGTAAATAGATCCATTTTCTCTGCTTCTTCCCAAAAGAGCCAGACAGCCACAATGGCTTAAGTGTGACTCTCAAAATCCAGGCATTTCACAGACACTCAGGAATTGTCTCCGCAGCTCTTTTACAAGTTACAGTCAAGGACACTTAGCAGTGACAGTGTCACTGAACCACCACAATCTCAGCAAGAATGGCTCCAGCAGCATCTTTGAGCAAATGCTTTACAAAAATGGTTCAGATACAAAACCAGTAAGAGGTGAAGTAACCTTGTCAGCCTTTGAATTTGATTTGAGAAGCTGCCAAAGTGTAAATAGCAACAGTCACTAATGAGGCCCTAATTCTGCCATCACCAAACTCCCAAATTTCCATTAACTAAGACCCAGGCTTTTAAAGAGGAGGGAGAGGGGTGGTGTGTGTGTGTGTGTGTGTGTGTGTGTGTGTGTGTGTGTGTGTCTTGGCATGTACAAGACTGAATGTAGTGTCATGAGTGTGAAATACACTCCAAGCAGTGAGAATACTGATGGAAGTTTTATTAGTCCAATTCCCTTTAATATTTTGTAACAAATACTAGTCCTTTTCTAACCTGAGAGAGCCAGACTCTCCTCCTTTGGTTCTACTAGATGTGGTGTGTGTCCAGCACCGAGGGGCATGCACAGACTGACACAGGTGCTGGGCTTGTTCTCATTGTTTTGACAGGAGAAAAACAAAGGTTATGCATAGAAATGTTTGTAGTGTCAAGGCCTCAGACTAAATTCTTTGGAGCAGGAACTGTCCTCTGCCTTATTGTACAGGAGCCAGACGTGGTCATCCCACTTGGCAGCTTTTGTCAGCTCCTAATCAGATTAGCACAATGTTTGCTCCCATTCTCCTCAAAAACAAAGGCTGGACAAACATTTTCCCAATCTGTCATTTTACATGTACCTAAAATATTTACAGAGAAAAAGGCTCTTGCTCCTGAGAACAGAGTTAACTCACTGTCAACCAAAACCACTCCCAACTCCATATTAACAAGTGTGAGAGTATGTCCTGAACTCCAGCCCTGGCCTATGAGTTCAGCCTGACACATCTGTAAATGATCTTCAGCAGTGGGATCAGACCCAAAGGATCAGACTTGGAAGGGACCGGAGCATCCGCAGCCTGCAAACACCGAACCCGAGCCTCTCTCAGGGCACTGGAGACAGCACTGCTCCAGCAGCAGGAAACACGCAAAGGCAGCTTGGAAAGGACCCAGGAAAAACCAACGTTCGTTCTGAAGACAGAGTTCCAGGTCTGGAAGGAGTCAATGCAAAAATATGCCAGGGAAGAGGGAGGTTTCAGGTGCTCCCAGAGGTACCGTGGGCTGGGAACACAGGCAGTGCCTCCAAAAACAAAGAGCAGCTGAGAACGGCTGTGCAGCCCTTGGTGTCTGAGGTGAAAGTTGGACAGAGCTGCTCTCTCCCAGCCCCAGCTCCATCCAGAACTCCTGCACTGCCAGCACCACTAACATGTGTGTCTGTGTCGGTGATTTTGCAGGAAAGGAAGTGGAGGTGAAGAAAAGCACAATTACCATTTGACTCACTCACAACCCGCTGACAGAGAGCTGCAGAAGGGTGATCACAACACAGAGAGGCCTGAAGGGATTCTTTTGGTACAAGAAGGATGAAGTGGGTGAGCGTTTCTGCCCTCAGGCTCAAGGCTCTCCCCAGCCCAGGAGCAGGAGCCAAGATCAGCTCTGCAGGGCTCACACAGCTGTGGACGTGAGGGAGAGCTGAGACACATCACCAATTCATTCCCTTTATAGAACTGGCCTGACTACTCAGGCTCAAAGCTTCCTCCTCAGGAGGAATGTACACAGAAATGTCACACACCCCATCCACTCCCAAACCCCCCAGGAAGTTTCAGAAGTGCCATAATCCACAAAGAACACAAGGTGAATCTCATCCTGAGAAATCCATCTGCTGCTCCTGGAAAAAAAACCCTTTGCTGCAAACTCAGGGCTTACCTGAGGGGACAGGGAGGGTCATAAATAGCTTGAGCTTCTCCCAAAATACATTTGAGGAAAGGCAAAGGATCACCTCAAGGGTCAGGAAAATAGTCACTTTTAAACACTGTAAACATGCAGGGTGGCAAAGCTGCCTGCCCCAGTTGCCCCGGCTCGCTCCTCTCAAGACGATGCCTTGGCTTCAAAGCTGAAAGTCTTCTTGTCCTGGGAACAGCTCTGTTTTCCCACCCCACCATCCTTAGCTGGCAGCTCCATCACAAACCACTGCTGGCTCTGTCCCTCTGGCCATGAAGTTCATTGTCCAGTGATCTGTGCTGGCATAACCTTGGGAAGAAGCAATGGAGAGATGTCAGATGAGCCCATCCTTAATGAGTGCTCCCATTTCCCACGAAGGGATGTGGTCATGCTGGAGCTCTTTGGAAAGACACTTTCCTCTATGAGCACTGGGTTTGTAATATCCATTGTGTACCCACACTGCTCAGCTTTGAGTATCTCCTGGTATCCCAGTACTGCTGTTCCAGGCCACAAACTCCCAGCCCAGAAGGATCACTCCCTGTGCTGTGACAAGTAGGGACACACCAGCCTGGAGATGACAATGGCACAAACCACCATCCCAGGTGTCAGACAGAAAAGACCCAGCTGGAAGCAGTCTCCTGATTCCAAGGGCTCTCCCAGTCCCTGCATGCCACAGCTCTGATACTCACCCAAATCCCCAGCTTCCAGCTCCACCTTGAACATCTCACAGTGTCCTCTGCACGTGTCCAGAGGTGCCACAGTCAGGGTGAGCTTCCCACTCCCAACAGCGAAGAGGCTGTGCAGGCTGTAGCTCTAGGATGGGAGGAGAGGATTTCAAAAGCCTGGCCAGCTTTCCTTGGCTCTGTCTGCCCAAAGCAGGGACAAGTCACTGCCCTGCAGGCAGACAGAGCAAACAGCACATTTGCTGCTTCCCCAGTTATCAGCGGATCACAGAATCTTAGCTGAGAGATGCAAGGTGCAATCTCAGCTGCATGCAAGGCTTCTTCTCTCCTCCAAGGCAAAGCAGAGCCTGCAAATCCCCAAAGCTCAGGAAAACACAGAGGAGGAGATCAGGCCAGAAGCCTGAAGTGTCTCAGAATGAGTGAAACTCACTTCCAGAACAGCTCCTAAAATGCAGCTCTTAAAACAATTCTGCCCAGCTGTGGACGAAAAGACCTCACCCAGCTATAGAGCAAGACCAGACACATGAACAGAGCAGGCAAAGGGTGCTGGAACAAGAGGATCTTTAAAGTCCCTCTGTTCCTGTGACATCTCCAGCTGCCAAGGGAGACGGGCACAGGGTATCTCCTGCCCCAAACTAGACACAACTGCTGAGGCACAGCCACCTTGAGATTCCACTTCACACAGGGATGGACAGAACTGATACAACCCCAAATGCTCCTTTTCAGGAATGTATCAGCTGAAAATACCCTGCAAATCCCACAAAAACTCAGAGCTGCTGGGAGACAACACACAGACAGGAAGAAAATGTCTCTGGAATCAATTTCTCACCTTATTCCCCAAATCTGGATGGCGGATGAGGAAGCAGCTCTCCAGGGACACTCTCTTGGGGAAGGACAGCAAAGAGGAAGGAGGGAAAAATTCCTGCAGAATCCGAGATTTATTCACGGACTTGTTCCTAAACAAACCAGGCCATATTAAAGAATTATCATACAATGATAACGTTTTCATTTCAAAGCTACTTTCCAGATAAAATTCTTGCCAAAGAATCATGCTTGATAAAACAGCATGACAGACTAGCTCTGGGAGCCAGGAGCAAAATTCAACCTCAGCCTCTAAAGTTGTGCTCCTTCCCACTTTCCTCTGGGCTTCCACACCAGGACCATGTAAAGAGGGAACAAACAGATCCTGATGGATACCTGAACTTCATTTCCCTCCCCTTTTTCCTTAAAATGATCCAAGTCATTGACCAGATCCATTAATTACAAAAGATGCAGAGAGGTGGCATCATACACAACCAAAACTGAACCCACATGGAGAGGCAGGGGGGGATCCAAAGCTATTCTCTAGACCAGCAAATGTAACTGGAAAAGGCCAGGTGGGGCTTGTTCTTTTTACATCCCTGTCTAGGGGACTGGCATGATAAATTCTTTTGTATCCTGACCATCCCTCTACCAGGCACTTGCTCTGAGACCTTAGAGAGCTCTGAGTTGTTCACATGTCTTGTTCACAATAAAGGCAAAGAGCTTCTGGTTAACAGCAGCAGGGTTAGAGCTGGCCGTATTTTCTGCACAAGACCAAACACAAATTGCAGGATTCTTTGACTTTCCATTACTTCTCAGTATTTGCAGAAGTCATGGCATCTCTTCTCAGTCAGCACCAGTGGTGGATTTCCACTGAGCAGACAGAGGTGATAAAAATGTGAACCAGTTGTCTCAGGTGATCAGATCACAGCCCAGATGATTTACAGCCTGAAGAACAGAACCAGGCAGTCCCTGGGATAATTTTATCTTATAAGGGGAGCAATACCTGGAGACCAAGCCACAATTCTCCATTTTTAGTGCAGAAATCTCAGAACAAGCCAGTGCCAGGAAGCAGAAGCAGCCTGTAACCCACTCCTGTATGCCTTCCCACCAGTTAAACTGCAACTTGCAGGCACTGGTGGTTCACACAGGCAGAGCTTGAGCACCTGTGCAGAAAGGATGTGTCCATCCATCACTTGTTTTGTCTGACTCACCAGGGAAAGAAAAATGGGCAGCTCCACAATTCAGCTGAATTTTCTTCTATTATAACCTCTGCCAGTTCTGGATCCTGGGACTGAAAATGCTTCAGTTCTTCATAGGAGAGATGCTGCCCTGTCTTAAAGAACATGAAACAAAGATAAAAGCTGTGCCCCCAGGGTTGTTCCCTGCTCCCATTTCCCTCCCACTAGAACCCATCCAAGAGCAACAGCCACATGGATTGCTAAGTGTCCAAATATAGTGATCATTATTTAGAGGAACAATGCAGGGAGCTCTCTCCTCCCACATCTTCACACTGGGGTGAAATGTCTTCTTAGACACATGTCCTGAATGAGCAGTTTGAGTTCATGGGTGAAAATACTGGGTAGGGGTTTTGGCCTCGTGCTGTTCAGGAGTTTAGACTCATCACCCAACCTCACAAGTCCCTGCATTACCTTGATTAGAAAAGGCTGATGCCTCTGGAGCTTTTCTGATAGCTCTCTGAAGTCTGTCACTATCTGAAGGCTTTTCACAGCAGAACAGACTGTGCAGTTTGCAGGAAGTGCAGAAGTGTTCTGTCTGCAACCTGCTGCCCACCAGTCCTGGCATTCTGGGGAAGAAACAAGGAAAACCTGTTTAGTAAGACCAAAAACGGAATGGAAAGGAGACAAATTCAATGATAAACTCATTATCTCTAACATGAAACACTGAGATTTCTTATAGCTTCTGATGGCTGTAACTCAAAAAGAAGAAGGTTCACCAGGCAGGGAACTGGAGGGAATGTTTCAAGCACATTTTGGAGATACAGCTAAAGATTGTGAGCAATGGGAGAGCTTATGGAAATTCCACTTCTCTCTACATGAGGCACACAGGCTCAGCTACCCTTCCATGAGCAACAGAAGGATGGCAACCATCATATGTAGTGTAATTAAACTGACACAAGTCCATAAGCAAAAGAGCAACCCAAAAGTGTTATCAAGGAGATAACACCCAGTAAACAAAAAAAGATCCAGGTTGGAAAGAGTAACTCCCACATGGTTAGCACTGATGTCATGAACCCTGCTAGGACATACCTGAAATCATCACCCTCCCTGTTACCACTGTGTTAGTTTAGAAATACTTTGTCCCAGGCAATGGTTGCCCAGTCTCTGATGTGCAGAAGATGCTGGGGAAATGTCAGATTTCACCAAGACATGCTGCTCGTGATTTCACTCATCCCATGCATTGACTTGATGATGAAATGGGGAGAAAAGTCCCAGCATGAGCAAACCCTGGGCCACAGCCACAGTCATTCTAAATTCCAAAAATCGTTGTTACACCACAATCAGCTGAACTGGCCTACAATGAACATTGCATACGTTCACATCTTCAAAAATTCAATTTTTCCATGAAAACACAACTCGATGCCTATATCCAGCCTCAAACTTAACAGCCTTCCCAAAAAAAACAAAGCAACATTAAGAGAAGGAACTTGTTGCAGCAGGGAATGAGCAGGACAATGCTGAACACCCCACGAATTCCTATGCTAAAGGATGTGCAGAGCAGCCACCACACTGAAAGGGTGTGGCTCTAATTTACAGAATCACAGAACTACATAAAGATCAAATTCCAACTCCTGGTCTTGCACAGAGACATCCCAAACTCCCACCCTGTGCCTGAGAATGCTGTCCAAGAACTCCTGGAGCTCAGCTAGCCTCGGGGCCGTGGCCATGCCCTGGGGAACCTGTTCAGTGCCCCAGCACCCTCTGGGGGGAAGAACCTTTCCCTGATATCCAGTCTAAATGCCCCCAACACAAATTTTATATTTGGAGATACACCAGCAGTTTGTGAGAAATGGGAGAGCTTAATGGAAATTCCACTTCAAACACAGATTTTATAGCACTGACAGCCCTGGTTCTGCAGCCTTAATCCAGAGGGATCCAGAGGGAGAGGCTTAACTTAGGCAGTGGCAGCAAACTCATCCCAGGCCTGATCTGTCAGGGTGGGTCAGGAAAAGGCTGGGACACATCTCACGTGAAATATCCAGATTTGTCCCCACCAACAGGCCCACCCTGCCAGCACATGTCAAAACAGCTCCAAAGTATCCTGGACATTGCTGCAGGCAAACTTGGGGAACAGAGGGGATGGCAAAAGGGAGAAACAAGAGTGAAATCTGGCTGAAAAATCAAGTTGGGAAACAAGGATGCACAGCAGCTTTTTGGGGGAAAAAAGACCACGCACAACCTGCCTGCCACTGCAATTTCCAGCCACACTCATGCTCCTGCACAGGGCTAAGAAGGGTTGAACAGCACTTCATAGGAGAGCTCTTGTTTTATTTTCCCCTCTGACATCTGCAACAGGCCACAAGGAATGTTACAAAGGATTTATGTTCACTGGGACATAACAACAAGGAGCAGACTGGGATTCATTTTGCTTCTTTCTTGCTGAGTATTTCCAACTCCCAAATGCTGCATTTCCCACCCTACTGCTGGGATATGGACTGAAAGGGATCAGGATATAATTCCCAGTCTTTCTGGAAGATGCATCCACACAGCTTTCAGGGAAAGAGGAAAAAAGGCAAAACAAAGTGTAAAATCCTTCTTGCAAGCAGAAGTCCCACTCCCATGAGAAACTGCTCCGACGTACTTTCCCTCCCTGCTCACAAGAGAAAAAAGAAAATCTTTGTTCCACTGCCTGTAGAAAGCTTCAGTTTTACAACAACAAAAAAACTCAACTCACAAAAAACAGCTGGTCAGGGACAGGAAACAAAAGGCTGAAAGATCTCACCAGAGAAAGGGCAGTCGCTGTGAAGAGAACAAGAAAACATCTCTATGGTCTGTCATCAGACGGGGCGTAGCAAGACTGTAATTTCTCTCTGGGCAAAACTCAGAAACCTCATCCCTAAGCATTAAGCATAGTTGTCCCCAAATTTTCCCTCTGGGCTCAGGGCAGTACCCCACGGAACAGGATGCTAATCAGCTTGACAGTACAGAGCTTGATTCCTCTTTTGAGCCAGGCTGGGATATTTGCATTCTCAATTGCTCGATTCAGGAGGTGATTTCTTTTCCCCATGAATAACCAGAGCAGAGCACTGGTTGAGATGCATTTCAAATGCTGCAAGTGGGGCTGTGGGATTTTTTTTCTCCTAGTAATTAATCTTTTAGATTTATTGTGGAGGGTGTTAGTCTGTGCACCAGCATGTGTGTGACTGGCATGACAAGTACAGGCAGTGCCTGCCCTTCCCAGGGAGGGCGGGAGGAGACATGGTGCACAGAGGAGCCAACTGCCACTGGGGACCAGGGCAGGATTCTACCCAGGATGCTGATTTTCTCTCCTTACCCTCCCTGCATTCCTTTTACATTATCACCCTGCCTGCCCAGACACCCTGGGGATTGTGCCGGTGGAAGTCGAGCGCACTGTCTGTGCACACACGCACACACACACACACACACACACACACACACACGGCTGCTCAGGGATGCAAATAGAAGATGCTCTTTTCATCCCAGCACAGCCCTCACACCATGGTCCCATCCACTCCCATCCACACGCTGAAGTGCTGGGCGTGGGCAATTATCCCTGTGGAGCTGGAGTGCAGGAAAGCAGCTGTAGCAGTGACACATCCAGCTATCCATTACACGATAGAAGTGTGGCCAACTTCTCTCTGCTTTCTCACCCCTTTTTGAGGGGCAGCCTTCAGTTTGTTCAACAGAATTTCAGTTCCCCATCGGCCATAACCACCTAATATTTCCTTTTATGTGTTATTATTTCTCCAGAACAAGAGCTGCCTTCTCCCTCATGCCAGGAGAGCTCCTAGCAGAGCCAGGGCTGGGACTTTCAGCTGCTAACACAGCACAGACCAAGAGATAACAATCTTCCCTTAAAACACATCTATGATTAATGTTACAAGGAGTTTATGACTCTACTTTCCACTATGCAGAAAAATAATTTTCAAGTCACCATCAATTTAAAATGAGTACCCCGCCCTTCTTGGCTTTTTTCACAGAGGATCTCCCAAATTTTTGGCTGCCCCCAGCACCAGAGAGGGGTGTGTGTGCACAGCCCCAGAGATTCTGGGTGTGGATGATCACATTGTAAACTCAAGGTTCCTGAGAAGACCTGGCCCTGCTTCTGCCCGTTGCAGCAAAGCAAATTAACTTATGGAAACTTGCCCACATGGATCTGAGAGCAGGATCTCAGCAAGCCCTGCTCTCTTTAGGGACCATATGGAGGGCGCAGGATCAATCTGCCAGTGCAGCAGGTTCAAAGGGAAGCCTCTAGCAGGGAGAACTTTTGTTCCTGCAGGATACAGAGCCAAGGGCTGCTCCTGACCCTAACAAAATGTTCAAAACACAAAACCTCCTGCTTGTAGCACTGCAGGTGCTGAGGCAGTTTGCTGGCTCCCCACCAAGCTGGTTTGCTCCCTAGCACTGGGTGCTGCAAGGCTGAAGCAATCTCCACCAGGCAAATGCCAGCCAGGTCTGCACAAGGAAGTCTGGTCCCAGAGAAGACCCACCCAGGACTTCACAGCCCCCCCCAAGTGTTGTGTCCATAGGGGCTGTTGCTGCCATCACCCACAATAACTGTGGAAGCTCCCCAGAGGACTAGCTAATGTACTGAGCAGCCCCACAACCTGCAAAAGCTGGTTCCAAATCCCAGACTCCTCTTTCTGAGGATGAGACTATTCCCCAGACCCACCACTACTTCATCGGGGTCAATCCTAGGAATATTCAAGCAACTTCAGCAAGCATTGGATGAACTCGGGGCACCCAAGAATGGCCGTGCACTGAATATTCCCCTGTCCTTTCTTGTAGGTCCATTGTACAAATCTGGTGTTTCATTAAAAGAGGATTCTGCCCCTCTGCCCTGTTCGGGTGAGACCCCATCTGCAGAGCTGTCTCCACTCTGGGACCCTACACAAGAAGGATGTGCAGCTGCTGGAGTGAGTCCCAAGGAAGTCACAGAAATGCTGAGGGCTGGAGCCCCTCTGCTCTGGAACCAGGCTGGGAGAGCTGGGGTTGTTCATCTGGAGGGGAAAAGGCTCTGGGGAGACCTTAGAGCCCCTTCCAGTGCCTAAAGGAGATGCCAGAGAGCTGGAGAGGGATTTGGGACAAGGCCTGGAATATCNCCTGGAATATCAGGATGAGGGGGAATGGCTTCCACTGCCAGAGGGCAGGGATAGATGGGATACTGGGAAGGAATTCTCTGTGAGGGTGGGGAGGCCCTGACATAGGTTGCCCAAGGAAGCTGCAGTTGCCCCATTCCTGGAAGCGTCCAAGGCCAGGCTGGACAGGGCTTGGAGCAACCTGGGATAGTAGAACAATTTAGGCATCAAATTCAAGATCACAATCTATGACACAGGTAAATCCCATCATTCTTACTTTACAGATGTAGGAATTCCAAGCTCTGTAGTTGCCAGGTGGCACAGTTTGGAAGAGGCATTTGGAGCACTTTGTTGCACAAGCAACGTTTCCTAAACTCCATCTTGCTGAAATTCTTCACTAGACTAAAAATTAATTTGATCATTTATAATGTCATGTCAAAGTCAGGCTAAACTGATGGGTTCTTAGGTCAGGCAGGAAACATAAGGATTATTAATTACAGCCTGCAAGTCCTGATTAAGGACTGCATCACAGTGGGGTTTTAAATATATACTACAAAGAGTGTCCCTATTCAGCACAAGATCCTCACCCCTCCCTCATACTGAACTTTTATTGTAGCTGTGGGTATACAGAATATATTTATGCCACAAGAAGAAAGTACCTCCCAGTTCGGTTCACAGAATTTTTAGGAACAGCTAGAAACAAAATAACAGCTACAAAAAACCCCATCAAAAACCCCTTTATTGTTGTTCTGAGTAGAAGTCAACAGCTTGAAGAACTACTCGTTCATCTCACTAATGGGTAACGGCTGCTCCACCAGCCCAGGGATCATTAGTCAACCTCGAGCAAAGCATGAAAATGATTTTGATCCAACCAGACATTGTGAAATCAAGTCTGCTGAGCCGAGCCCAAGTGGAATTCACAGTCCACTGGGGCAAAAGAGCATTATTTCCAAGAGAAATCTGCACCTACCAGTCTCAAAAATGGAAGGCAGGCACCAAGCTGTCAGGAAAGCATCCAAAGCCCACTCCAGCTGCACCTCTGGTTACCTGCCCCAGCGACAGCTTGTGCTGCATGAGCAATCTGCCTCAGAGGAACAGCTTTGGAAACAAATCCCTCCCAGCTGCTGTCACCTGCCTGATGGTGGCCTCAGCCTGTAAAAGGTTTGACATGTCTGTGTCACAAGTGCACAGAGGGCTCTGCCAAGGCTGCTAAATGCCTCTGCAAGAGGCCACCTATGGCAAATGCTCCTCCCAGGGAAGCGAATCCAAAGTAAGGATTCACTCTGCAAATGAGGAAACAAGAAATTTTGGAGGCTTCACAATACAGAAGTAAAAGGAAGAGTATTTCCACAGCACCACAATGGTTTGGGGGTAGTTTACTGCCAGCAAACCCAAATAAAGAGCCCACTGGCTGAACTAAGGCCAAAGTAACACAGAGTATGAACAGCTTGGCACCACCCTGCCCTGCAAAGTCAGCCGTTTTTTTCCCCTTTGAACGAGCCAACACATGTCTGCTGGTTGCTCTCAGGTTATATCATAAAAGGGTTGTTTACACACACAAAAGATCAGATAAACTGGCAGCTGTGCAGTGATGGGAGGGAGCCCCGCACATGCTGTGACCCACAACCACCTCCAAATGTTTCAGCCCCCAAAGCGGGTGCACGAGAACACGCAGGAAAACAAGA
Source organism: Horornis vulcanius (assembly GCA_013401035.1). Taxonomy (NCBI): domain Eukaryota; kingdom Metazoa; phylum Chordata; class Aves; order Passeriformes; family Scotocercidae; genus Horornis; species Horornis vulcanius. The sequence goes on from VZUA01031706.1 coordinate 12,674, forward strand.
GCAAAAACCAGTTCAGCTTTGAGTAAGGAAAAAAAAAAAGTAATATCCTTTGAGAGCAAGAGGAGAGGCAACAATTTAGAAATGAGATCCTGCTTTACCTCCCAAGCAGCCTTATTGTGCAACCCCTCATTCAGAGCAGGCCCATGCTCCTTGGGCTCAGAAATGCCTGAGCCCCACAGGTCAGACAGAGCATGGGCTGCAAAACCCACAGGGAAAGGGTGGATGAACACCTGGGTGCTCAGC
>VZUA01031724.1:739-14777 GCA_013401035.1 Horornis vulcanius
ATTTGCTATGGTACCTGCAAAGCAGCTCAGACATTGCAACAAATCAGTCCTCTTAGTCACAAGAGGGTGATTCTTACCTTATACTTGTTGGGGGAGGTGACAGAACAAGCTATACAAATAATTCCTATAATGAGGATTTTCTTAACCTTTATTGTTCACATGGTCTCACCATTAAAGGTAAATAAATGAAAGTTCCAGCTGGCACAACTTGAACTGCAAATTATAAAACGCCTCTTGCTAGTCAGTAAGCTAATTTTAAAGACAAACCTAGACATTCTATAGAACAGGGCTGGATGAGTCCAGGAATCAATGCCTGGCTTTGCTGTCCTCATAGTTCAAAGTTAGAGGAGTGCTTGAGTACATTTACTTCTGGGCATGGTCCTTCTTGTGAGGGACTTTCAGGCAGGGATGTCATGCCTTCCTGCGCCCAACACGCTTTGGTCATCCTACATCTTTGGAAATCAAAATTTAAATGAGGCTTGTCCAAAATGGAATTTAATACCCTGCAATTTAAGCTGTCTGTGGGACTTAGGGTGAGTTTTGTCCTGGTCACAAACCACAGTCACACACAGCCTCCACCACAAGTATGCTGTGACTGAGTCAGAGGTTTGGTGGTTCCTGTGGCATGGGAAAGCTCCCAGACAACCTCCTGAAAACACAGCCCCATCTTCCTGTGGATTTATGGCATGGAAAGCGAAATAAGATTAGTAAAACTAAAGTGATGGGCTATAAAAAGGATTGCAAAATATACAGTGAAATTTGATATTGCCCAGCTCAGGAGAGCGTGTTACACTTCAGCCAGAACACCAATTACCAGTGAGGTCACTGTACCTGCACACAGCTTATTTTGCATTATACTGGCCCTGCAATACATGTTTGAGTCAGTACCAGTTACGAGCAAGCAGAGAAGTAGAATATTAAAAATTGCCAGGTTAGACTGAGACAACACTGGCACATAAAAGGTGCAAGTTTTTTCTCATTTTAAATATATTTTTTAAGATTTAGATGTGTTTCAATACAGTTAAAGGTAACCTTTTCTTAAACTACCTACTACTCAATATACCTTATACCTGCCTGTTTCATCTCCCAAAATAGATGCTTATCTAGTAGAAGCAAGAGAGTTGGACAGCATCTTCTCAGCTTCTGCTAACCAAGAGATGATGTAACAAGTCCAGGATGTTCAGAATTCTCCAAAAGGATACACTGAGAATTCATTTATTCCAAGATGTCATTGAGGGATGGGTAACATGCATGCATGAGACCTGGGCTATCTCAGAGACAACCCAGGAAGGAGCCAGACAACATGAATAACAAATGTCTGTTACCTTGTGGTCAGTCATAGGAGACTTCACTCAAAGAACAGTCAGGTTAATTACATTTTGAATGTTTACTCCAAATTAATTTCTCTCAGATTCTCTGTGACCACGAACAAGTCAAGAAAGGCTGCCTTCTGTTAAAAAAAATGAGATATCAAAATTCTCAAAATTGAAAACAAAAAATGTGACGTGTCCTTACTAATTTCAAAATACTAATATTTCCTTTTTGGACATTTAAGCTTGTATTGAGTTAGCCTGAGTTTCAAAGGAAAATGCCACTTAAAACTTTTTTTTTCCATTAAGAAAATGTTGACACAAGTCCTTCAAAAATTAAAAAATTTTCCCACTACNACTTACTAGTTTTATGAGAAAACAAACCATTGTGACTCCCAATGCCCTTGTGAAACCCCAGAGAGAGTAGGTTCCCATCCTGTCACACATTTGGGTCCATTGCTCAACATCACTGTGAACTGGGTAGATGGCTCAGGATTATTTTAATTCATCCTTGATATATTAAAAAAAAAAACAAAAACCACATTGTGTTGTGTGTGCAATGCAATAAGGAGATTATGCCAATCTTAAAAGGAAAATTAACAAATAAAATTCATAATCAGGGCATGAAAGCTCTTGAAACTAGCAGCTCAACTGGCTATTTTCTGATACATTGACCTTATGTACGCAGAGAGGGCAGTGAACACAAGCCTGTTCTCCATTCCCATCAGAGCACAGGGGAAGGGTTACAACAGCCCATCATGCAGCTTCTCTGCTTCTATTCTAAGCCAAGAGGCCAATATTTTCCTCTGTAATTGAGCTGAAGGATATTTAAAAATAATTAATAGGACTTGGTGCAACTAGTATTATTTGTTGTGTAGTGTGCCTTCTAGTTTTTTATTGCCTGCTTCCAGAGCTTAAAGACTATTCTTCAGAAAGGTTGAATACCAACTGTTCTGAAAGTAGTCCCAAGGCAAGACAGAATATAAATAGCTCTGCAATCACAACAAGCTGAAGGCTCCACAGAGGCAAAAGTACATCAAGTAATTAAAAAACACTGAATCATATAAGTAGGGAATATCCCTTTACAGTTACAGCACATATATATTAAAAAGACTACCAGGATCTGAGTTGTTTTTAACTGTCATGCCAATGGGAGTAACGTGTAAACAGGAAGGGTAAATGCACAAGGGGAACAGTCTGGTCCACATGCAAAACTCTCCCTGTGGCAGGTCCACCTTCCCCACTTCCCCTCAAGGAAGGAACAAACTTTTGTCACCCTTCTAAGAGCACGTAAGCCATGTGTCCTCTTCCTACAGCTGCAGATCCACCAGCATCATGTGCCTAAGCTATCCAGTCCCAGGTGGCTCTTGCCTCCTCCAGTCCCTCTCCAGAGGACCAAGAGCTGCCAGAATGATGGGCATGGAGTGGGCATGTGGATGGAGTCCCCACCACAACCCCCTTATATATTTATTTATTTACTTACTACACCGTTACTTATGCCATGACTACTTTATTTTCAGAGGATCTGATTTCTCCACACTCCCACAGGTAGAGCAAACCCAGCCATGTGTACCAGCCCTCTGCAACAGCAGCCAAGTCTGATGTGATCTGACCACACAGGGGAAGGCTGTGCTTTAATTGGCTCTTTTTCTTGGGCCTTTCACACTGGGATTGACTTGACTTTATAGGAAGTCCCAACATGGAACCAATGCACAAGGCCTTCCAAAGTCTCAGGAGCCCCTGAAGCAGGGGCTAAGTAGGGCCCTACCTGACATTGCAGCACCATCCCTCATGTCAGCAACCTCCACAGCTCTGGGAGCATGATTTGTTAGTTAACATAGCCTTTGTTAGCTCACTCTCCAGTAGCATACACCAGTGGAGATCTACAGCTTTCAGAAAATTGCCAACAATAGACAAGAAGGGACTTAACAAAAACTAGACCAGGTCCAAACAACATACTGATTTGAATCAATCAAAAATGTGCCCCAAAATATTTGTTTCTTTATTATCCAGGTGATCTTTCTTGCCATAGAATCTGAGGCAGATTATCTTTGCAATTAAAATGAGATTGACCCTCCTTAAATCTAATTTTTATCTCCTTTTAAACATACACAAGGGGTAGGAAGAAGAAACCTTATGGATGTGGACTTTTGCCTGTTGTGTACCTCTTTATTTATAAGAGCAAGCATATATGCACCACAAATATTCTAACAATTACTGCTGGCGCACTGCATGCTGTATCAGAGGAATACAGAACAGAGCTGATGGAATGGGGAGAATAATTTACTCTGCACTGGTTTCAGCTGCCAGTGATTGCAACGGGAACTCAGCAGATGTTTTCTCGATAAAGGTTGTTTCCTGTTGCAGAAGCAGCAGCAAAATCCATAGTGTTTTTCTGCAGGACTCTGCACATCATGATTCTGCCATTTCAGTTAGTCTTAACAGCTGGAGGATAAAAAAAATGTTCCACTGCATTATTTGAAATTTGTCACGTTGATTTAGTTTCATTACTGTTATTAAATTTTATTCTGGAATGGTTTACATATCAAGAAAGCATAATGGGTTTCTGTGTGGCCTGGGATTTATTCCTTAAATGAGGAAAGGACTCTACTGTGACAAAGTCATAAAGCCTTATTGACTTGATCCTTTGCCATAAACATTGGATTCAGGGAGTTAGACTGAATATTAAATTGATAAAATGGTTGTATTTTCATCAGGAGAATAATTCCTTCCAAAACAGAACCTAACAGTAGGTCTAGATCTATGGAAATGTTTTAGAAATCTTCTATTACCAGGCACAAATAGGAAAATATTCTCCTAACTAGGCAAAAAGAGCAGAGAGAAACAGCACAAATATGCATATTTAACATATTGTTCAGATCCTGAAGGAAAATAAGATAAGACAAAAAATGAAACAAAAATTAAATATGCACAGACATATGGAAGGATTTAAATATGCAAAAGGGTGTTTCTAAACAAATAAATACCAAACACAAAAAGGCCTTTTAAAATGTAAATTGTATTGAAACACAAGATCAGCAAACAAATTGAAATTACAGACGACACTCGAGTTTGGTTCAAATTCAGTTTTTGGATCTCTTCTTCTCTAATGGGACCACTCACAAGTCCAAAAAACTTTTGAGTTGGCTCTAAATTCTGTGTTATAAGCCAACATTTAAATGTAACTGATTGCCATTTTGTCATGTTCCTGGAGGGCAATTTGCACACAGGAGAAAGTTGCCCTGTCATATAATGTAAATTACTCAAGATCGCATGTCACCTCAGAGAGATATACTCTTGCTGATTTGTAAATTAAAGACAAGCCACAAAAGTTCCTAATTCCTTCACAACAACTACTCATGAGTTTCTGCTGAAAGACTGCCATCAAAAGGCAATAAATCTTCAGGAAATAATATCACAATGCTAGCTCTAAAACACTCATGACTTTTTCCCAACTTTCTCTGGAATATTTCTTCCAAAAGAAAGCAGATGGCAAAATACTCAGTGGGTCAACTTTTGTGTTCAGACACTCCCAGGGGTTTCCATTAATTCGAATTGTCTCTGCACAGACATAGACAACAGAAATTGCTACCCACCCTTCCTTAAGATCATCACATTTTTCCTTGCCTCACAATCAGAAGCTTTATTTGAAATCAGCATGACTGTTCAGTGCATTCTGGATGCATAAGGGGGAAAGCAAAATAACGGTTCTCGCTGAATTGGATTCGCAGATCCAGGACATGCCTGGGTCCAACCCAAATCCATCCTGTTCCTTGGGACACCCTTCAACAGATGACTTGACCTTGCTGCTCCTCTGCCAACCCAGCCACCCAACCAGGCAAAACCAGGTCTTCTCTGAAAGTCACACAACACTGCTGAGCTGAAGTGTCTCAAGAAACTAAATCACTATAAAGTACCAGATTTATTTATTTACCGGTTTACTAGGGAAAAACAAAGTCCTTCGAGGACAGATTTGCGGAAGAATTCAGTGCTGACCTCATTGTGTCATTACTGATGTCAGCAAAACCTGCTGAAACAAAATAAGCCCAATGATGGACGAGTCTGAAAACCTCACACGCTGTAAACCACAAAGAGGTCCACAGCACCTTCATTTGCTGCACTGCTGCTAATGAACAAAGCCCAGCCAAGGACAAGGGCTTCTGGCAGCTCATGAGGGAGCGTGTCAGGCCACACAGCCCCAGAGCGGTGTCCCCAGCCGCATGGGCGCCGGGGACGTGCGCTGGAGCGCGGGGAGCCCGTCCATCGTGTTTGTGCCGAGCTCCCGGGCGTTGCCAGGGGTTACTGTGCACACAGCGAGGGACAGGGGCCGCACAACGAGGGGAAGAGTTTCAGCCCAAAAAAGGAAAACATCGGCTACAGAAATGCAACGGCAGAGGCAAACCACCAGAGATAACCAAATGTTAATATAACCACATTCCTTTCCAGTGTAATGAAAAAACATCAGAAAGCACGAAGAACATGTTTCGAGTAACAGAGGGGTTTTTCTAACAATAAATTCAAATAACTCATACGCAACTGTACGAAGGCTAGAAGAGAAGAGCCACTGCAGACCTACAAAATCAGCTTGGCATACCTCCATGAGAGCTGTGCTGCTGGGCTGGGGCCAGGCAGGACCCCCTTGCTCTGCCCACAGCTGCTCCCAGTGCCCACAGCCACCAGCAGCGCTGACCCAGCAGAGCACAAGGCTGAAATATTGCTGCTGGCACCAAGCAACCATGAGGTTCAAGCAGTCCACAACTGGGAGGCATTAAACCTTTACGGCTGCATACGCACCAATGGCAGCTCCTGAGCAGCTGTGCAGGGGAAAGGCGGAGGAGCCCCCCACAACACCTATTCTGAATGAAGGCAGCCAGCAAAACAGCCAACACCTAAATGTTGCCTGCTCCATCTTCAGACCACACACATTTGCTGTTAGTCACCTAAATGCAGGCTGTTCTTCAGGTGCTCTCATTTCTCAAGCTTGCACACTGTGAGAAAATAATCCTCTGTTAGTCCTAGGTTAAAAAAAGAAAAAAAAAAAAAACCTTCAAATTTTTATGAGAGCAAAAAGCTGTTAGGTTGAGAGTCCTGTTTTCCATAAAACTCATAACAAGCAATAAAAATGGGAGTTTGCTGCAATATAACTCATGAGTCTGCCTCAAACTTGAATCTGAGGAGATCTCCATTAAAGGTAAAATGTAGCATAGGCTTCATGCCAGACCATTCTTTTGTTTCTTTTCAATAAGAGAAAGAGTGCCAACTATGATAAAGTTTTATAAGGAAGTCACCTATTTTCTGACAACATGACTGAAATTAGCCATTCATTACATGTAGGCTCTTAACTACTATTAATTGAAATCTCTTTCCTTCTATCTCTGAGTAAGCAAAGAATAGTTTTTAAAATGTATTTCTTATTCAAAATTGATATTTACTGCATTCCATTTGAAATTAGACATTCCTCTGTTTAAAAGGAAGCAAATGAAAGCTGGAGACCTGACCTGCTAAGTGTGGGACTTTTTACAATTTTTATCAGTTTCTTTGGTAAGATTCACATTTAAGGCACAAGGTTGTAGCAGAACATCAGATGACATATGCAGAAAAAACATGCTGCTCTGAGTCTCTTCTGCCTAAGCACAGTGGATTCATAGCATATTGAATTCAATAGCAGACTTTGCATAGACAGTATTGAATTTGATCTGCATCCAGCAGTATGGGAAAAGGACAATATACAGCGGGCTGAAACAATGGTTCTGTCAATTAACCTGGCTACCATATCTGAGAGGACTCCAGAAAATCATTGTAGCATATTCCAAGGAACTTCTGAAAGAGTGAGCCCTCCCTGTGATCAAATTAGTCACTAAAGATTAACCCTAATAACTTAAACTTAGATGTTGATAGAACCAGACAGAGTCTCAAAAAAATTGCTCTATTTGTGAATATAACTCAGAATGTTAAGTATTAGAAATGTGAATTATTAGATCAGTCTTACGCCTTTCTCCTGACAACAGGAAAATCTCTTGCAACATTATTTCCTACAGCTTTTGCGTGCTTGTTATTTTTTTTAAATATACCACACTAAGTGGCAAAGAATGTTGGGTAAACAGAATAAGAAAGAGATTTTATTTTTACCTCACTATAGGTCTTGTTCACGCCACATGGTCAATTTGCCTCACTGCCATCCCTTTGCTTTCCCGCCTTTAATAGGAGAGATACTAATACCTGTCTGTTCCTTAAGACATTTATGCTGATTACTTATCACTTACCAAAAATCCTTCAAACTGAAAGAAGTGTCACAGAGGCAATATGAAACATAAATTTGTCTTGCACTGTGTTTCTTACTTCCTTTTTCTGTTGAGAGCCAAGACTTGTTTCTGATAGCTATCGTGTTCTACTCCTCTCATCAATTATTTGAAGAAGTTACTGTCATCCAAGGCTATGTTTCTAATGATTTTTTTAGTTGTGTAATTTAAAGAGTGCAAAGTCATTCAATTTCATCTTATTCTGGAGATCACTAACTGTAATTATACATGGAAATGATGAAATGAAGAAAAACTAGATATACTCTAATCCACTTTCAGGGTCTAGCATAAGAAATCCAGGTCAGTTATGCTAATTTCAAACAGTATAAGTTCCCCAGTGCTTCATAAAAATGAAACTGGTATCAAATTATGGAGCAAAAGTTTGTTCACAACATGGACTTCATTTTCCTCACAGAAACAGTGGAGCTAAATAAAAAGACAAATTATTCACTTTTGACTCTTTGATCAATTAAGAATTTCAAGTCAAATGTAAACACAACTTAAACACAATTCCAAACCCAAAAGACACCCCTCCCCAAAACCTCCAGCCCTCCCAAACCAATTGAAAAAAACATATTGCAAAATTTCATATTATGCAAAGAGTTCAAGGAGATTGACCTTGGTTCTTTCAAAGGCTATAAGTATTCTTTGAAGAAAAGAAATGCTAGTGACAACAGATCCTTTCACACATGAGAAGAGTAAATGAAAGATATAGAAATGGCTCTGACATTAAGTTCCTTTTCAAGTATTTCCTCAGTGGGAAAAAAAGGAAGAAATGCTGGGGGCACTGAGGGAGAGTGGGATGAGGATCCTGTGAAAGAAACCACAACAACTACTGAAGGACATATAGGGAAACGCATTAGGGAAATGTGAACAAAAAAACTAGACAACATGCTTTCTACAGGACTTAAAAGAATTAGCTAAACTCCTTTAAATAAACACCTTTATGCTCACTGTGCACAAGCCAAATAACTGAAAAATTAAACCAGAGGGAAATGCTAACATTACCACCTTAAACAACAGCGAGGATGCTGCAGGCAGACTCTCGTAAATCCAGTTTCTGTTCCTAATGGTCACTCTGTCTTCAGTAAGCTTTGGGTGCAGGGCCTTGAGCACAGACAGGGGGACTATCCAAGTGCAGATGAGCTTTAATAGGGGCACAATGTTGTATCTCACAGGATCTTAGCTGAAAAAGTAATTCACATTGGCTCAGCCATTTCCATGTGGCTTTCAAGATGCTGAGGTAATGAAATTACAGGAAATAAGCTGCAATGTAGCAAGGTGATGGCAACTGTCTCCTGGCTGCCATGTGGATGACTGCTAGGTACAGTCTGTTGGACTTCTTTATTAATGATCTGAAAAAGAGAATCCACAGCACTTTGATGCAACTCACAGATATGAGTGTGAAAAACAGAAAGACCGTGTACAAAGAAAATAATAGAGAATTTCCTAGAGACGATAGAACCATGGAAATAAAATAACTAAAGGAGAGTCAACTTGCAAAATAATGCAGCCTAGGAAAGCTTCTGAGAAGAAATAACAGGAAGGCAAAATCTCAGATGCAATAATGATGAAAGAGATGTAGGGAGGTAGCTCACGCTAAATAACGTGAATTGGTGTGAAAAGCCCAGTACAATAAATATTGGACAGGGTGAGTAGTGGCACATCACTGAGAAAGGAACAAACACCACTTTCTGCATGCTTCTGGTACAGTTCCATCTGGAATATTATACACCCTTCTGGATACTGACAAATTTGAGAGTTCAGAGAGAGCACCAAACATGATCCAAAGACTAAGATGATTGATTTGTGAGGAGACATTAGAAGAGTTAAAAATATAATTTTTTTGGCTAAGAAGTGATTAGTGGGGGGCATGATAACAGCCTACTGATATTTGAAGACCACCGGTGAAGGACAGGCATTTTTCAGCAGGACTCTCAAGGAACATCAGAGTCCAGAGAGCAAATGAGAAGCAAAAACATATACTGTGTATCAAAAAATGCTTACTGATCATGAATTATCATAATCTGAGGAATAACTTCCTCCATAGGAGAGGAATGAGGCTTTTACTTGTGGCTTTTAAACACAGACTTGAAGAATTCCTTAAGAAATCTATGTACCCGCAACTGCAAAAGTTTGAACTCCAGTATCTCTGATCCATTCCAGCTTAGCCAAGCTGGGTCCAGACCGCAACTCCCTCTTCCCCAAGATGATTTGGGCAAATTTGTAAAGATGTTACATTCTTATTTGTGTTTCTTCCCATGTTGTTTGCTACCCTGGCATTCATCAAACTAAAATAAACAATAGCTGCTGTTAGAGAAATACTTTTGTTACTTGAAGGCCACTGAAATTCTCAACACCTGTCTTACCACTGCATGCAAATAACAAGCCAGCAGTTGGACACCTACAGAGCCTTTCAGTGACTGGGCTCTTGATGAGCTACATTCAAGGTAAATGTTAGGTGCAACTGCTTCTTCCTTTTTCTTTAAGATGAAAAAATAACAGTACAGCAAAGCCTGACTACTCTGGTTTGTCAGAAAGCTCATGGTTGGCCAATAACACTGGAAAAACAGTATGAACCTGGCAAGGCATGGGGCTGGAAGGTAATTGGAATCCTTCTTCATCCAGCCACAGAGCGTTTCCCAGGGAGACACAACGCCGTAACACGTGTCATGCAGCAGTAACAGAAGTTTTAAATCTTGCAGTTCCCTTAGCTAGATATATCCTCCAAAGTTAGATTAATTGTATATCTTTCATCTTCAGCCATCTCTGAAAGGCCTTATCTTTATCTCTGCTTTCAGAGGTCCATAAATTTCTCTGTGTTCAAAGGCTTCATCCCTTCCCCCAGTCCCTTTTGAGTTCAGATATCCTCAAACTCCAGCACGACTGGCAAATCTCTCTTCATTTAATCCCCTTAAATTATTTCCCTTCATACCTCTTTACATGTCTTTCACCTATTTCCTTCCAATGCTTCACTGCTAAGTTCATCCTTGCTGAATCCTTCTGCTGGCAACCTCCTTTCTACCAAAAACTTCCCCATTATGGAAATCAACATTGCTACTTTATTTTTTTCCTGCTACATATTTCTCTGGTACAGGAAACCTAAAATATTTAAAGGCCAAGTCGCTTTTAAAACCATTAAGTTTGTTTGAATGTTTTCACTTTTTCCATGGACTCTTTTTCCCCCATCTTCAAAGGCAAAATTATTCATAAACTGTTGCCAATAGTTATGCTTAAAGCATTCACTGAAGAACCTAGTGTGAAATATATTCAACTTTGACACTTGTTTTCTGCTAAGTAAAGGAATTTAAATCCCTAAAAAAAAAATTAGTTTATAAGCAGGGAGCTATGTTTTCAATGTAATTTTTATTCATGTTTTCCTTCATCAGATAAGACTGATTCAGGTAGATCAGTCCCTGTACACTAGGTTACCATAATTATGCACTATACCCATTTCAAAATTAGTTCCAGCTAGTTAGCTTCACTGCAAGACAATTCACACTGCCAATTGAGAATTTAACCTAGCTTGATGATAGATACATATAAACAGCAAATTCCATTATTTATACACTATAGGAAATAAACTCTTTGGCTGGCCAGGGACATGAAGCATGTGAAGGGTTTCATTTTAGATGGCTGGAAATTTTAAACTCAAGCAGCTTTTAATCAACATAGCATTGAAAACAAATTTCAGCAGTTGCATTTCTCATTCAGCAGGAGTACAATGTAACTGAAAATAGAAGCTCCAAAAGTTTGATGGTCTATTACTCAACATGTGCTTATAATAAATTATATGCAAATAGTTATGGTGTACTAAGAAAAGCCAGAAAAGACAACCAGTTTCAATAAGCTGGAGGGGCTGAGAAAAGGGCTGTTTCTGTCCTACTGTTCTGAAATAACTCTATAATTCAAACACTCGCATGTATCACTGGTTTCTATTAAGTTGCAGTAGCATCTAGATGCTCGAGTCCCATAGTACTAAAATAGTTTTTAGAAAGCTCGCAGCAGTTACCAGAAGTAGACACTGTTATCCCTCACTCTCAGCGTCGGCAGCAAGGCTGGAGCAGGCTCTGGGCTGAGGAGGAGCTGCAGGAGCTGTGCAGAGGGTGATGAGCACTGAGGGGTACGGGGGGAGGGCACCTGCACGGACGGAGCTCCCCGAGCCCGCGATCCCGGTAATTCCCCATCACCGCTGCAGTGGGCGCCCGGCACTGAACGGAGCGGGGCTGCAGCACCTCAGACCTTCCAGCAGAGCTGGGGGCCTTACTCCCCATGAGACCAAGGGGTGTAAAGACCATTGTTAATTGGGCTTAAATAGCCGTGGTTACACGAGTAAAAGGGAATTAAGAAGTGTTCAGCCTGAAGCACTGGAGCAATGAGCATCTCCCCACACATGTAAATTTACTGAAATAGAGTAAATTCTCCCTGCTAGTAAAAGACAAGCTGGCTTTATTTCTGAGTTTGGTTTCCTATAGTCTTAACAGCTTTCCTTTTACTCTAGGTGAAGACGGCTAATTATGAACCACACAGACAGTGAGGACTGCACATTCCACCGAGTGACCAAGACACAGGCTAGTTTTCCACAAGGATATTACAAGAAGAAAGTGTTACAAAAATCAGTCACGGGTTCACCATGTGAAGCCACGGCCTCCATCACTCCCCTCCATTAATCCCTATCCTGCATCCCTTTGCTGTAGTTGTGGAAGCTCATTCACCGCTGCCGTGCTGTGGGTCCACCTTAGTCCCTCAGCTCAGGGTGCTGGTTGGAGGGAGCTGGGTGCTGCATATGTTTGTAGAAAGCAAACATGCTGGAGACCTGCCTGTGTAACACAGGACATAGCACAGGCTGAGAGGGCAAACTGGTTCACTTTGGACTGCGCAGACTTCTGAGGGGAATGACAAAAGTTTGGTGCAAAAGTTTGTGACAATTTGGTACAGAGGACTAATTGGGGTGAGTCACTGGTAAGACTTAAAGGTTGTGAGTTGGAACAAAAATCTCAGTGGAACAGTACAAGAACTATTTAAATTTTTTAAATTATAATTTGTCATGAAGAAAAAGAGAACACTTCATCCAAAGGCAATTTCACAGGAGTGATTGCTCTGACCACGAGCAGTGGACAGCAGGGGAGGTGCCAGTCCAGGAAAATGTGTGTGGCACCATTGGCAAGATATGCATGGGAAGATAAAAACTAAAAATCCAAGTGAACTCTCTGACATAACAGTAGGCAATATTGCAGCTGATGACAATAAATACTTCACTAGGAAGAGGTGCAAATAAAGAGCTTACTGAAAAGCTTACGGAATCAGAGCCTGATCTATATTTAGAACAACTGAGTTTCAGAGCATGCATGGAGTTGTCACCTGAGGACACTTTTTCCAACAGAAAACAGAAACCCAGACTAGCTGCATTATTAGACACTGGGGACTTGTAAAAATGGAGGCTGAGACAGCAAAGCAAACTCCTCAGTCAAACTCAGTGCTGTCAAATCCATCTCTGGAATGAGTGAAGCTGGTACTGAACTTCATGGGGATTCTGAGCTTCCTGGAAATTGCAGATGTGTATTTTTTACAGTAATCGCTACATAAGTGATCCTTTAATTTTCTTCCATACATCCTTTTAATACTCTCTGCAGACTCATCAGCCTTCACTGGTTATTATCCCTGACCTGATCCATTAGGTCAACTTGTATTACAGCACTGGTCTTTATATTACACAAATAGGGTCAGGCACACATTTAATGCAAACCTGAAATGTGCAGTGTAAACTGTAAACATATTTTTGTTGGGCAAAATATGTAAATACCTAAAGACATGAAGGAAAATAATCCTCATATCATAGGCTTGCACAACCTGTACCAGAGAATTCCAAAATTGTCAGAGGAAGGAACAGAACTGTAAAAAGCACAGTAAAGAATCACATGCTTGTCACACTGTCCTGGCCCACCACCTATTGCACTTCAGAACAACAGACTGTGATGGGGCCAAACGTTTCAGCAGGGCCAGTTGTAATGGAACAAAGGATAACAGTTTGAAAGGAGGGTCGATTCAGATTAGATGTAAGGAAGTTTTTATGATGAGGGTGGTAAAACACTGTAACACCTTGGCCAGAGTTGGTGAACGTCCCATCCCCGGAAACATTCAGGGTGGTCACACTGGTCTAGTGGAAAAGTGCACGGGGCTTGGACTGGAGGTGTTTTAAAGCTCCCTTCCCACCCAAACGGCTCAGTGCCTCGGTGACTGCGGGCCCTCGCAGGGCATGAGCCCTTCTCCCGTGGCCGGTGACGGATTCGCAGCTCCCGTGCGCCAGCAGCGGCGCCGCCGGCTCTCACGGACGGCTGCGGCGAGCGGGCTCCGGGACCGGGCCCCGCCAGACCGCGGCCCCGGCTGAGCCCCGCGGCGGGGCCCGCCCGTGACGTCACGCGCGGCACG
>VZUA01031736.1:0-23795 GCA_013401035.1 Horornis vulcanius
TTACACGAATGGTAAGTGCATGAGCCCCCTGCTCTGGGTGACTGTCCCTGCATGCCTGTCCTGCTCCTGGGGTGTCCCTCTCTGCACCTCCTGCATTCCTGGGGCTCTGAGCACACCATGGGGTTGGGCACCAATTCTGCCTCTGCAGGGCTTGGCTGGTTCACAGCCAGGTGGGCAGAGCACAGATGCTCCTGATGGAATCCCAGTGCTTGACCCTGCTGGGTTTGTGTGGGACAGTGGGCAGGGAGTGGTGCTCTCTGCTGGCCCTGTGCAGTGGCAGAGTAGTGATGAGTGACTGATGGGAGCTGGCTTTGGGGGATGGAGGGAGGGAGACCAGCAAGAATGTCTTTCCTGTAGAACCTTTTAGTACCAGCACACACATCTGGTCAGAGATAATTTTCCATGTCTTCCTTCCACAATTTGTCAGAAGACTGGTATCAGGTGCTTCTTCCAGCTTTTTTCTTTTCCCATGGAGAAATCAGAACTCCAAGCTATCTAAAAATAAAATTCATCCTAATACTGACCTAAGTTGGTGTAATGTTGTACACTAATGATAGAAAAAGAATCCATTGCTATATGAAGGGTTTGGAAGCAACACATATTTTAAGTGTTTCCTTTGGGAGTGTTTGATCACGTGCTTGAGTGTGCCTTTACTCGTTCAGAAAATTCAGATTCAAACAAGTTCCTAACTCAGCCATGTCAAACAACAGCACGTGAACTGAAGTTACTGCAATTATGCTTTCAGTTTTGCTAGACTGTGTCGTTGTTGGTATTTGCTTTCAATTTCATTGTTTTTCCCATCCAGTAGAGAGAAGATGAAATGTGCACATAAAGGTTTCCTGAGGTAGATTAGACTCTCTTTCCATTTTGAAATATAATGGATCATATTTTCTGTGTTTGAGGTCTCATTAGTGAGGCTTGACTAAAATCCAGAGCACACAGTGGCTTTATTTTCTGATGAAAGGCTCATCATTTTCTCGTAACACAGTAAAACTAAAACACAGGGATAGTTTTCATGTGATGTGGTAATTGAGCTAGTTAAAATGATCTGGAGAAGAAAGGGCTGAAATTCCTCATGCTTTCTTAGAAACTGTTTTCTTCCTTGTTTTGTATGTACATGTGAAGCTTGGCAAATTTTGCAGATGGGAAAAATCTTGGTTTTTTTACTGGTTTTAAAGCATCCCAGTGAATCTAGAGAGAGACACGGGGCTTGACTGGATCACATAAATAGATTTGTTGCAATACAGAGCTAAATTAACCATGTGTATATGAGACTATGAACTCTGCCTGCTATATTGTAATGATAAAAGTAGATTTTCTATAAATGATGATGCATATTTTGTATTCATATTAGCCTAAGGCTACGAAACTGTTCATGAGCAAATAACATGTTACATATCAGCACAGCCAGTGCTGAGGGAGGGGAGTGCTGGCAATGAGAAGTGGGAGATTTTTAGCCATGTGGTTTTAGAGGATGTTCATGTCTGTGCCCTGCACTGCAGGGTTTCTTGGGTGATACATTCTTATTTATTAATATCCAAGACCAGGGTGAGCAAAATCTGCTGTTGTTTCCCACTTGTTTTGTTTGTCGTTTTCCATCCTGTTCCATCCGATCTAGATCTCACCAAAAGAATCAAATACCCTGTTCAATGCACAGATAATTAACATTTATTTATTGTTAACCCAGACATCCAAGGTGCTGCATGCAGAATATTCTTATGCACACCTTTTGCCAGGCATCCACCAAGCAAACCCTTGATTGCGATTCATAGCCTTTGATTATTTTCACATTTTTTACCTTTATTTTTTCTTTTTAATGTCTGAAGTCCCCTAAAGTAAACACACAAGGACAATCACGTCCCTCTTGCATAATCATCACAAGCAACAAGGAATGAAGTGCAGACGTGTGAGGGGCTTCATTTACTTTCATCAGTGCTGATGCTATCAGTCATCCTGGCATGGTACAAGTCTAGTTCTTTATCATTTTGTCAGGAATTAACCACTGCTAGAGCTGATTATTTATTGAACATTATTGTTGTCTAAAGTAAAGGTCTCATCTTTTAAATAAACTATAAGGCCAGGCTTTTCCACCAGCACATTAAAATTTGCAAGATTCTTCTGATGCAGGTAGCCAGAAACATTTTGTTTGCACATGCCTTTTTGTTTGCTTCAGAGCCACTTACTTTTTAATGCCTCTCTTTATCTTTCAAAGTGTGTGTTGTGACTGGCATGTTGTTGGCAGGTATTCAAAAGGTAGTTGGGGCACATGTTGTACTCTATCAAAACGTCAGGAACTGATATTTATTTTAATTTAAAAACAAGATTCACTCTGTTTTGTGTTTCATTCCTGAATACAGCTGCTTGTTTGATAACAGGGCTCATGTTAATAGGATTGCAGAAGGCACAAAAACTTGACTTTTTAAAAAATATTTACAGCTTTGTTCAAATAAGTGGTGTGCTTTTGTGTCCTAAAAGGTCTTTGAAATAAGGATGTCTTCCAGTGACTTTTGACTCCCCAAATGAGCAGTTGCTGGGAGAGTTTTTCTTTTGTGGGTTTGTTATCAGTCAGGATGATTTTGATGGCTCACCTCTTGCTTTGGAGATACAACTGTTTTCTCTTTGCAAAGAAATTCAGTGTCAGGAGCGCTACATGTTAGCAAAAATATTTGAGACATTTTTAGATGTCCCAACCTATCCTGTTCACAGTTGTGCTTTCTTCTGATGCCCACATTGTGATTCAGGATGCTCATTCAAGGGTTGTAGGGTACAGAGAATTATGGGCAAGTACATTCAGAGAACTGCAGCAATAAAGGAGGAACATGAAACAGAGATCTGTAAAAGGATAAACATGTTTTAAAGTTTATACTAGTGGTGCTTTGGATTTGAGCCCTCTGTTGCTCTAAATTTAGATTCAACATCACATCTAGTGCCTATTAGCACAGTTAAATCCTCTCCCACTCCCTGTCCTCCCTACCTGGGTAACAAACAGGAGGGAAGGAAATGGAGTCACAGGGTTCTTTCCTACCCAAGCCTTTCTCTGGCCATGGTGGCCTCTCTGGTATGTGAAGCAAAAGTAACCCTCTCTGTGTTGCTGTGCCCCATTTTCTACCACAGCTTGTCACCCCAGGATGGTTTCCTTCCCTTCAGCGCACTGCACGTGTGCTGCTCTCAATGTCTGGGGAGCTGGGTCAGGCAGAGGGGTTTTTTCTTTCCTTGGCTGGTTTTTAAGTTTCAAGCTTTTACAGTTTCAACTCAGGAAGGAGATTAATATTGTGACAGTAAGAAAAATGCACAAAATTACACCCACAGCCGAGAATTTGCCTCCTCCAGCTGCTGCAGAAGGGTTACTTGGCAGCTGCTCGCTCGGATACATCAACTCCCATCACACTTGATTAACCCACACAGCTATGGGCCAGCACATTGTTGGCTGACAAGATAAAGTTAAGTTTAATTACTGTTATTTTCACGATGAAGTATTTCCTCCACAGGCTTCAAAAAGTTAGATGAGACAGCCGTCACTGGGAGAGTGGTAAGGAGCTGAAATATGAGACTGCCTTTCAGCTGTGAAGAACAATCTGTGTCTTCCAAGATTATTTTTTTCTTTCTCTCAGACAAATTGTGGCACTGTTAGTGTAACTTAGAAGCTGAGAGATGTCTGTCAGCTGCTTTGACAGCAAAAGCTGACAGATCTAAAATTCTGTCCAATCCTTCATTTTGGGTGGTGTTCATCAGTGGTCTTCTGAGGAATTATTGAATTTGAAATATTGGATATTCCCTACCATATATAAAGTTAGATTTTTACCCAAAGTCTCAAAATTTAAATGATTTTTTATCACACAAAATTTGGCTAAGAGATATGTTATACTCTGATGTTTCTAAATGTAATCCTGTGGAATGTAAAATTGAAGTATCAGGTAAAACTTCTGTGGTATTTTCAGGAGGAAAAACCTTTTAGCCTTTCTTGGCTGGACATTTTCCAGCTTTCCTAACTGTCTTTTGGATACACAGAGCAACTGCAGTCACTTTCTACAGAAAAGGTGTCATGCAAAACTGCTTACTCTGAACTTACTCCTGAGTTGCCTTTCAAAAGCACCCTCCCCTCTCTTACTGAACAGTTAATTACTGGGAAATAGTTACTGTCCTTGAGACAGAGGTAGGTTGAAAGGGTGGGAATTGTTTGTTATTGAGACTTTGCATTCCACTTTTTCAGTCTTATAATGCCTTGATGCTTTATGATTTCTCACTGTGCTTTTGCATTATGTGATATGGCCAAGGCAGAAATAAACCTAGTGTGCATTTAAATTCTTCTAATCATGGCTTTTGTGATTTTGAAAAGCCTTGTTGTCAGTGTCTGGGATTGTATTTTGATTCCAGAAGCAGTTATAAGTTCTATTTTAAGTACCATAGCTCTGGAGTTTACAACATTCTTTTGCTCAGGTTTTTTTTCTTTATTCCCATTTACAAAAAGTGCTTCCCACTCCTCTGATTTGAAGGTGCTTTAGGAAAACCCCCTAATTTTTCAGTTCCAGTAGTTCAAAAATAATTGTTCAGTTAAGGAACAAGAGAGTGTGGGTGGGGGGATGTTCTGTGGAGTTTGCAGTTAACTGGGAGCTCCCTGTGGCTGAGCAAACCTCAGTAACTGGCACTGCAGCACAGCTGAGAGCACAAACGAGTTTGCAGCTCTTGCCCTTCCCCTCCAGTCCCTCCAGCCTGGTTATCTTTAACATTCCCCATGCTCTGCACACCCCCTGTGTCTGCAGCCAGCCTGGGGACTCCAGGCTTGCCTGGGAATGCTGCATCAGGTGTAAAGTGCAGGCAATAATTTGGGGTTTGGCCAGAACACAGGTACAGAAGGTCTGTGAGTTCTGAGCTGTGGTTCTGTGCCACTGTTGGGAGGACAGTGATTATTTAGGAGCAAGGCAGTGGCTGATATGTACCCCTTGAGACCTGGCATTCAACTGGACCCCACAGAGCCTCTCCTCCCTGTCACAACAGACATTTCCCTGCTGTGGCTGTGCTTTCATTTTGCCAGGGTAGAATCAAAACTCTCCAATTATTTCTTTGCCCCCTATCCCCCTCTAGCTAAGGCTTATCAGAAATGTTTGTGGCCAGAGAATGAACTGTCCTGGCTTCTCGGGCTCATAACCAGAGAGCCAAAACAGTGGCTGAGAACTCCTCTGCCCTGTGCTAGAGATTCTGGGGTCCTGATCTAGTGCTGACTTTATTCCAGAGCTTTAGGGAGTAAATCCATGTGCATTTCAGCCAAGGTAACTCACCTGGCCATTTACTCCTGTGCCACATGTCTGTAGAATGCCTTGTTCCATGACTTATTTCCATACCTCAGACTCTGATATTGAAGATCAGTAACCAAAGATGCCTGTGAAACTGAATTACAATGAGCTTTCTTGCAGAAATTTTGTCTATGGTTTCTATACTATAGTAGTTATAGTAATAATAATAATAGTTGCTATTATGATCACTAATTGCAATATTAACTGGCTTTGTTTTGTTTTGTTTTGTTTGTTTGCTGCANTAAGTACCATAGCTCTGGAGTTTACAACATTCTTTTGCTCAGGTTTTTTTTCTTTATTCCCATTTACAAAAAGTGCTTCCCACTCCTCTGATTTGAAGGTGCTTTAGGAAAACCCCCTAATTTTTCAGTTCCAGTAGTTCAAAAATAATTGTTCAGTTAAGGAACAAGAGAGTGTGGGTGGGGGGATGTTCTGTGGAGTTTGCAGTTAACTGGGAGCTCCCTGTGGCTGAGCAAACCTCAGTAACTGGCACTGCAGCACAGCTGAGAGCACAAACGAGTTTGCAGCTCTTGCCCTTCCCCTCCAGTCCCTCCAGCCTGGTTATCTTTAACATTCCCCATGCTCTGCACACCCCCTGTGTCTGCAGCCAGCCTGGGGACTCCAGGCTTGCCTGGGAATGCTGCATCAGGTGTAAAGTGCAGGCAATAATTTGGGGTTTGGCCAGAACACAGGTACAGAAGGTCTGTGAGTTCTGAGCTGTGGTTCTGTGCCACTGTTGGGAGGACAGTGATTATTTAGGAGCAAGGCAGTGGCTGATATGTACCCCTTGAGACCTGGCATTCAACTGGACCCCACAGAGCCTCTCCTCCCTGTCACAACAGACATTTCCCTGCTGTGGCTGTGCTTTCATTTTGCCAGGGTAGAATCAAAACTCTCCAATTATTTCTTTGCCCCCTATCCCCCTCTAGCTAAGGCTTATCAGAAATGTTTGTGGCCAGAGAATGAACTGTCCTGGCTTCTCGGGCTCATAACCAGAGAGCCAAAACAGTGGCTGAGAACTCCTCTGCCCTGTGCTAGAGATTCTGGGGTCCTGATCTAGTGCTGACTTTATTCCAGAGCTTTAGGGAGTAAATCCATGTGCATTTCAGCCAAGGTAACTCACCTGGCCATTTACTCCTGTGCCACATGTCTGTAGAATGCCTTGTTCCATGACTTATTTCCATACCTCAGACTCTGATATTGAAGATCAGTAACCAAAGATGCCTGTGAAACTGAATTACAATGAGCTTTCTTGCAGAAATTTTGTCTATGGTTTCTATACTATAGTAGTTATAGTAATAATAATAATAGTTGCTATTATGATCACTAATTGCAATATTAACTGGCTTTGTTTTGTTTTGTTTTGTTTGTTTGCTGCAGGCTGGAAATTAAATCCAGTTGTTGGTGCAGTTTATAGTCCAGAGTTCTATGCAGGTAAGGATTGCTCTGTGATTGTCCCACTGGCCATGTTTAATTTAGTATACTTTAAAACATGCAAAAATACAGAATCTGTGTTTGGTGTGAGATTTGCGTTCTTTGTGTCATTCACATTATTTACAAGTCATTTATACATTTGTGATTCAAGATTTTACCTTACCTGGGTATAATAAACTTTATATAGAAGATATATGAATGCCTTTTTATTGGAAAATAGATAGTATAACATGGAATGTACTGCAATATCCTAGCCTTACATGAGATTTTATTTTATTTCATATTTTAGTGCAGTCACTTTCTTCCAGGGATTCCTTAGTAAAGAAGAGGAAAAAAATCTTTTCTATAAATATGTATATACGTAGTACATACATGTATGTAGACATAGATAGATACAGAGTAAATGCAATCACCATTTTTTCCTGAGCATTTTTCTTTATATTTTATTGTAACAGTTTGATGGTTTTGTGTTTTAAATCTATATTTTCACCTGACTGAGACTAGACTCTGGTTCTGGTTTTAACTTGGAGTTAGAGGTTCAGTTTTTGTCTGCTGGAAACCCAATAGTCCGAAACCCAGTTGATTCCAGAGGAATTTGGATGCTGCCCACAAAGAGCCATCAGGAAAGCATTTTTCATGGGTGGTGGTTAAGCATGGGAAGAGGTTGTCTGCAGAAGTTGGGGAATCTCCACTCATGGAGATATTCGAGTCTCCAGTTGACAAAGCTGAGAAACTTTTGTTAATTTGAGAGGCTTCAAGAGATGAAAATTGTTGAGAAGGTCACTATTACAAACACATCTTCCAATTAGGGTGAAAGTGGCACATTATAATAAAAATACTAAGTTGGCATTCGTTCAATTGCAGTATTTGGTGCAGGCAGAATTTATTTCCTTGATGATGTATGTCTATGTTGAAAACAGGAATTTAACATTGATCTCGTTTGAGTAGTTAGTGAACCAACCCTGAACCTGCATAAATTAGAAAGTCAGAGTTATTAGTCATTTTATATAAATGACTTTGTGTTAATGACAAATATAATAATATTCCCATAGTACAGTAATCAATTTTCTAATACGTACGCAGAATTAACAATCTGACTTATAATTGTCTCATGAAGTAGGGCATGAAGAGTTCACATAGTTTGTAAATTAAAATCAATATTTTCAATCTCTCCTGAAGGTAATTTTCCTAATTTACTGGACTTTTCCCTAACATTTATTTTGTCTTTTAATTATAAAATGGCAGGTTATTGATTTTTTGGTATAACCTCCTAAAGTCCCAAGTACATTTTTATTGCCAACACTAGGGAGGTGTTTGCCCTTCTTAATGAGAATCTTTAATTACCATTAGAAGAGTATTAATTTAATTTTATGAATTATGACACCAGCTCCACCACACCTTTGCAGAAAGTTCCATCAAGATACTTCGTTTATTTCAGATTTTTTTTCTTTTTCTGTTTATACATGCAGCCAGGTTTATTGTTTGGGTTTTGTTGGGTTTTTCAATGCATGTCAAATGCATTTTATTTATATTGACTAAAATACGATATCTCTCACAACTAAACAAATAAATTTTCTTTTAAACAATTTAGTTAAAATTGTGCAGATCTCCTTAAGTTGTTAGGAAATGAAGCAGTAAAACAACGCTGCAATTCTTGTGTGTCAGTATCGAACAGTGTGCCTTACCTTTAATTTTGGGTTCCCTCCACCACCTTCTTAGAGAAGAAGCAATTGACTTTTTGAAGATTATACAATTAGGGATGTGATTTTTAAGACAGTCAGAGTTCCACTTGTTTAGTTTACTTATTGTCTCCAGCACTGTCATGATAAAACTGTACCAACTTTTTCACAGTCAGTGCGAGAACTTCCTTGAGCTCCTAATAAATGATGAAAAATTTGGCCACTTCTGAAATAAAGATGATACATTTACAGAGAAACTGTTGATTTAAAGTACCTTTAATCTTCATAAATAAGTGAAAAACAGAAGGTTATACAAAGCTGTCAGGATGGCACTGATGAATGGCAAATTCCCCCGTTTCTCAATTGCCGGCGGCGCCGCAGCCGCGAGGCTTCCCCGTATTGTACATCAAATCTGCCAACTCATTTCTGTGATTAAATATTCCATCAGTGCGGGCTAGAAGGCGGTAAAGCTTAACAAGATTCATAAGATGCACCACTTGAATACACATAACTCACTTCCTTGGATGGAGAGCACCCCGCATGCACAGGAAAATTAGAATTGAGTTAAATTACTCCGTAAGACAAGATCAATAGAGAAGGGAGAAGATCCCCTAATGCAATGCAAATCTAAGATATAGTTATGTCCTGACAACTTGAAGCAGACAATTAAAGTCAAATAGGGAGGAACGCAATGTAAATCAACCCTAAAACCTTGAAGATAATGGTAAACAGTAGGACCAGTGACATGATTGTTATAGCTCGGGGTTTTTTTTGGAGTGTACACTTCTGTGAAGAAAAACTTTTATTGAGGAAACGTGTGACAGCAAAAAATGGAGATTCCGAGATGCACAGCAGACACTGTGCTAGGAAAGTATTACCCGGGGACTGCAAAATACTGTATATTTACAAAGCACTATGGATTTTTCTTCCTGGGTAGCCCTTGTAAGGCTGTTTTTGTGCCTGTGAAATGCTCGTGCTGCAGTAAATTCCAGCGCTCCGGCAGTGTGGCTCTTCAGCCTTGGTGGCATTGCTGTGGAATTCCAGGGACACCTCTGGGAAGGGCCCTCTGGAGACTCCTGCTGCACTTCCAGGGCCTAGCAAGGCTCCCTGATGGCCACCAGTTCCTGCCCTTCCCACCCTTCTGCTGGTAGTCCTAAAATGATATTTTAGAGATAACTAAAAGAACTTTTTTTTCGCGTAACATTCCAGCTTTTCACAGAATTGCACTTTTCCATATATGATCGTGGATAGGAAATTTTTCAAAAGATGACTTATGTCCACACAGTCTCCCTCTAGTAAATAAAAGCATATTATTGAAAGCACATTATTTATTCCTTGTATGAGAAAGGAATGCTTAAGGAAGTTGTGTTATCCATTTCTTATATTTTCCAGTAAAATATTTATTAAAGTCTTAGGCAGGTCCTAATAAGGAAATTGGTAAGAAGCACTCTGCGATTTGTCTCACAGTCTTCATGGAAACGGATAATTTTTTCCACCTATTTTTATTTCCATCCAGTTTTAAACACATCCCATAGTTTTCCTGTATTTAAGGTAGAGTCTGTTCTTTTCCCCATACACTCATTTATGGTTGGGAAAATACAGATTTGCAGCTGAGTTTCTTTACTGGCTATGCTCTGGTACTTTCTTTGTTTCTGCTGTTTGTTATAATATCATTTTCACCTGCTTATTTTTATATAGTGTATATTTTATCTGTAATACCAAGCCTTTCTTTCTGCCTCAGGCAGTCTGACAGCCAAGTTCCACGTTGTTCCTTTCAGTTATTGCAGATCTTTTTGGTTTTCTCTTTTGGATTTTGGGACAATGAATTTTTTAGCAATGTCTTGCACTCTCCTTATTGAAATATAGGATATTGTTACTACAACAGATCAGTCCTGTACAGCAGGTGGCTTCAGACACAGTAAGGCCATTTTAAAAAGACTTTTTTTGTTCCTGGCAGAAAACAGTTGTGTTATACCTGTTGGAGAGGCTCATGTTTGGCAGTTCCCAAATGCAAGGTGAGGGAAAAGATGTTACAGAAATTACCTGGAAATCTAGTGAATGCCCTTTCAGAGAACAGTGGAATTCACATTAACTCACATGAGAAAATATTTTTGCCTGGTCATAACCAACAAACAGTATTTCAGAAATTTCAAAATTTGAGTTGACAGTGGAGAAAGAAAGAAAGGACTCAACATTAGTGGTGAAGAACCATTAGAGCAAGTCACTGAGCACAGCTCACTGGAAAGCAGAAGACCCCATCCTCCTTTTACTTAAGGCACCATCATTTCCCCTGAATTTTATTCAGTTCTTGGAGTTTCAGGAGATAGTTCCAAGTCATCCCACACAGCTGAGTAGTTGTATTCACTTCACAAATAACCTTAACCCGTGAAGACTATTGTAAGCACCCAGTTTCTTGGGCAGTCATTCCATGATCATTGGGAAAATTTTCCCCATCACTCAAAATGGAAGAGAGGGGAAGAGTCTGTGCATTTTTAATTATTTTATAAGCCCCCAGAAGACAGAGAAGTTTTAGATGCTCGGGGCTTTTTGGCATTTGGAAGGCAGCAGCCAGCAACAATCAGATTTTGTAACAAACTTACTTTCAAAAATTTGTTCAAAAGTTTTGAATAGAATGTTATATATAATTAGAAGTAAAGAACTACCATAGCAATATATATAAAACCATGCCCTTAAGTAAGATGAATTCAGGGGAAGAGAGGATTCCTGTACACTTGCTAATACTGATTCTCTTTGTTCATGTCTTAAAGCATCTATTTCTGGAGTGTAAGAGCACCTGGGATTCATTTCATCTTTCTAGTGTTTCTCTTTGAATTTAAATGAGTCTTGCATAAGCTCAGCAAATACCCTAGAAACACTTCTCAGTGAAGATGTTTGGAGTTTGGGAAGCTGAATTACATGCTTGCACAGCATTTTAATCCTGGGGTAAAAGTTCATTCTATCGTATCTCTAAAGCAGAATTTTTCTAAAAGCTGTCTGCCACCCCATAGATTTACTCCTTTACCATTCAATTGCATACACTTGGTTTCAAACTTTGCTATTGACTAAGCAGTTTTTCCTAAATAAATATACTTGCAGTAGTGTTAGATAAGCAGCTTGAATAGTTTTCTAACTACAGTCAAATAATTATTGTTTAATATTCCACCTGTGCTATATAGATGCCTCTTTTCAAAGCATAACATGCAGCTGTAAATGTTGTTTCAAAAATCATAATGTTAAAAGTGCCATTATACAAATGAGGAGTTCCTAGGTAGATTAACACCACTGATGACAACTAATGCTTTTCTAAGACTCTGTGGAGGTTTTACAAGCCTTTATAGAGGAAATCCTGGTTTATGAAAGATGAATAAAGCTAGTAGAAAAATGGAATTCAGAATCTAAACCTAGTATTTACTAAAAAAAAATAAAAAAATCATAATAATAATCCAGAAAAAATGATGCCTTATGCTGCATTATAATGAGCTCTTCATTAGAATGTATACCCTCATGGAAACTAAACAATGCTAATGCCAATGACTTATTTTTTTAAACATTAGTCAATTGGTTATATATTTAAATCTGGAGCAGGATTAATCTACCTATATTCACCATTGTTTTGAAGTCTGCACATTTTAAAGTGATGACCACAGATAGTGTCAGTGTTATCCTTTTGAAGGAGTTTCTCTTGGATTTATGTCACACAGGATATACCTAGGATTTGATACTCTTCTATGTCATGTCTAGAAGAATTTCCATAGATTTGGTTATTTAATTGTAAATCTTTAACCGCAGATGTGGCTTTATGCCAGAAGTTAGGAAACTGTTAAGAAGGGAGATTTTGCTTCTTCAGTGAAACCGTTTGTGAATTTTGACCCCAGTCCAGGATGGGGAACCATTTGATACTGGATTATGGTGGATTTGTTCACAAACAGAATCGGTAAAAACAGGAAATCTGTATTTGCTGAAAGGTGGAGTTCTTTCAAAATAAGGGAAAGGATGTGTTTGGGGGTGGTGGTTGGGTCTCTTTGCTTGATGGTAAAATCTTGCTGAGACATAGGTCTTGATCTGATGACCATGTCTCCATGTTTCTCCTGAGTTCACATAGCAAGTTTCCTTGTTTTTTAAATATTACATAAATAAGCCAAAAGAAAAACTTCTGAGCAAGCAGGAGCTGTACTGTCCTTTCTTTGTCATTGAGTTGTTTCTAAGCTCTTGTGTTTGTTCAGATGTTTTCATTGTGGATATGATTGACCAAATTTTAAAGGGCTAAAAATAGTTAAGTACTGTTCCTTACTCACAAAGAAAATCTTTAAAGAAAAATTATCCTTGGACTTCTCTTATATCATTCAACTGCTTAGTGAAAATGTGTGCTATGGCTTCCTGGTTAGTGAGAGACCAAAAATTAGTTTAATAAATGAAGTGACAGCCTCTCCAGACTGTGTATGATGTAGGTTTTGAGGCTGGGTATAAATCCAGCTGTTTTCAAGCTACTGCTCCTGTCTCACCAACTTCTTGGACAACAGGGGTGAGCCTGGGTGGGCACTGCCTGGGCCTGAGCTAAGGCTGCAAGGTGCATTTTTAGAATAAAACTGGGGCTGTGATCCAAGTACCAGCCTTGGACAGATGTAAAAAGCACTGGCTTAAGGATCTCCCAGAGGAAAATTTAAGACAAACTACAAGGTCATCACTAAAACATTTGTTTGTTCAGAACTGGGTGGGATATTTGCAATGCTAGATAAGTTAGTGGCAGTTATGTGGAGGAATAAATTCCTCTGATTAGAAGAATAACAAAGTTAGGAAGATCCATGTGTTAGGATGGACAGTCAGGCAGACAAATCATTCTGAAATGTAAAGTAATAAAGTAATATATGAAATGTAAAGTTAATACACTTAAGTGGAATGGAAAACAACTCTGCTCTGTGTTAAACCTTGATTACATCTGTAAATTAATGCTAAAGCGGTTCAAGATTATGGTTAATTGTATTCCAAACATACTGCTAATGTTTTCTCTTCCTTCTTATGCATTATTTTCCCATTTTGGGCCTTGGATGACAGGATCCCCAATATGCACTGTAATTGCATTTCATAATACTTACTGAGAGTAACTTTCCAAATACAGTTTTCATTCATTTATTCGTTATGGAGGTCGCTGAGAGGGGGCTGTGCTTTACCAGCTTTACAAGCTCTGTGGGTTTGGTGCTCTCACATTTTCTTTGGAAATCTCCAAGCATAGAATTGCTTCTAGTAAAAGCGAGTGCTTTGGAAACTTTGGAAACATTGCATTACCATTTTTGTAATGGTTTTTCNAAAGAAATAGACTAGCAAAAGCCAGGATTATGTATGATGATTCAATTTTTAGTCTTTTATATTCTCAGCTTGTCATTCAGAATAGAATTTTATTTATAAGTCAGAACCAACATGCGCTGGTGTAAGCAAAGAGAACTGAGGGATTAGTAATTTGCATCTCTGCATCTAATTGCATTAGATTTGCATCTCTGTCTTATAGATTTACTGAAATAGGTAATTTACACAGAAAATAGTGTCTTGACACTATATGAGAGGATAAAGCATAAACACATCCACTTGTAGTCCCTGCAGGGCCATGTTGAAACTGCAGTGTTTGTGTTTGGGCAGAAAGGCTCCAGTTTCATCCATTCTGTGATTCTTTTCCTGTTGCAATCTTTATTCAACAGGCAGACATGTGAATGCAATTCATTTTAGTTATCAGCAGAACGTGAGTGCATTTTGTATAGTCTCAAGTATCTTCTTTCAAGAAGAGAATTCCAGCTCGGAGTTTACTCAGAGTAAACTTCAGAAGTTTATACTTCAGAATTCCTCTTGTGTTTTTTTCTCATAGTTACAAGTGAACCAAGAATAGCCATCATTTACCTGCTTACTTGCTATGTTTCCTAGAGGACCTAGAAATATTAAGAATTAAGACTTGATTTTTGGAAGATGCTGAACAACTTCAGTGGGATGCATGTCCCAGTATAAAATAATGGCTCTGAATGTCCCAGAGTTTATGGGCACCTGAGGTTGTAGAGAAGCATCTTATAGAAAACATATTTTGTAGGAACTTGGATAGTACCTCTCCTTTTCATCACTACATAATGCCTGTCCAGTTTTTAGACTTTTCTGGTGGCAGTGTGTGGATAAGGATCTGCACATGGATGCCAATGATAAAGTTCACTAAGGGGCACAGATAAACTCTCTAAGCATGGTGCAGATTTTGGTGCAAGCACCAGTTGAGCTCGTGCAATTTAGCTTCAGTTAAGTTACCAGACAAGGAATGCCTGTAGCTGATGAATCATTTTAATCATTTTGGAGGGCAGTTTGCTGCAATTGCTTTACTGTGTGAATAGAAACGTTATATGAATTGTTTCTGCAGTGCAGTCAGTCTGTGGGAAGGCTGGCTTGTTAATTAAATTAGAAACAAGTCAGCCACACTGTGTTTTTAAGGAGGCAGGAGAAGGAGAGATCCCTGTTACTGTGGGTTGAGTTCTGCAGAGGGAAGAGGTGGGGAGAAGGGGATTTAGGGGAGGATTATCTCATACCAGAGCTGCAAACTTTGTTGCTTCTCTGATTTTTACTTGCATGATATTGACCCCTTCCAATCCCAATTTATGACAGCATCCTGGATACTGCACAGGAATAACTGGGGAGAGAGGTCTGTTTCCCAAAAGTTGGGAAATGTTTGATATGGCCAGCAAAGAATAATTGGAAGGGTGGCTCACAAAAGATGTTTGCTGTAGCATTCATTGCTGCTCCCTGAACCAGTGCCTCAGTTCACTGGGTGTTTTGGGGACACTCTAAGAGGGGTGATAATAAAGAAACATCCACTATGCTTAGAAAAGTGAGTGAAAAGAAAATTAATGTCTTAAATAGAATTTTTGTATAGAGAAGTCTCAGGAAATGTCTTAGAGACAAATACCTTCACTGCCTGTTTTTTTGGTGGGTTTTTTTAATTATTATTATTTCCTCCCCTCTGTTTTAAGCTATATAGATCAGGTCATATGTGAGTCAGGGACTTACTACATAAATGTATGTGTAGAGCACAGATTCTCATTACCAGCAGCAAGCACACCCAGGCTGTTCAATAATTGAATGTATTTCAGGTTTGCTGTCAGAAGGCAGCATAGAAACGGGTTTGGACTTAGGAAAATCAACTTTAGACATCAACTATTTTAATTCTGCTCCCTACCCCTTTGTTTAAGTGAAACTACATATAAGCTTTGGTGGGATTAAACATAGGTTTTGTTTGTATTTTTAACATATTGGAAGAAAGGAGGCGTGTGGTTTGGGGTTCTGCTGCTTTATTCCTTGTTAATAATGGATGAAACAATCCAGTGTATCAAGATGGCCATCCATGAGTGGTTGTGTTAAAATCTGAAGGTTATTATTCAATTTATAGAGATCCCAGATAACTGAAGGGCCTCACAGAGCACTTCTTTTTGAATTAACAGCATATTTAAAAGCATGCTAAGTCTGTGTAGTTTGACTATTGATATTGAAGGGCTAAGAGAGCACTTAACTACTCTTATGTATTCAAGAGAGAGGCTGTAGAGGCTCTCTTTAAATTCCCTAGTCAGAAGGGACAATAGAAGCTAACATACACTATTACTGCACAACAGGAGCCTTTTATTAGCTGTTTCTGATCCATTTCTGTGAGACATTTTGAAATAATCCATCACAGAACAATATATCAGACCAGAACAAAAATAGTGCTATTTCTGTCTGAAAATGCCAATATTAAATTACTCTTTTAGAACAGCAAACCAAGAGTGGACATGGATTGCTCATGAGGATCCTTGATTTGTTCACGAGAACAAATCTCCTGATTTGTTCACGAAGTGTGCAGCTTTACGGTTTTCTTCATGCATTGAACACCAAAGTGCTTAGGAATAATAGCTGTTGCAAAAGGCATAAAGGAAAAGAGTGATCAGTGATCAGAACTAACTCAGGGAGAACTAGCTATCATCCAGCTGGTCTGAGAGAAAAAGAAAATGAAAAAAAAAAAAACAATCACTGAATTCAGTAAAGAATGGGGTTTTCTTAGATTTAGATTTAGATTAGGCTCGTAAAATACCAGTTTATCATAATGTAGGCAAAATGAGACTCCAACAGCTTTGTTTTTAAATCATTTTTTCCTGTGGCTTTGTTTGGATTTCTTTGTTTGTAAATAGTATTAAGGAGTGGAGGAACTGGTACTTAGTTGTGAGAGGCAGTAAGAAGCTCCTTTTGGTAATACAATAAAAAAAAAAAGTGTAAAGAGCAGCTGATTTACCTGGAAAGCTGAGATTACAATGGATTAGAGTAATGGAATCATCACTAAATCTCCTTGTGTCTAGTAAGTTACTTAGTTCCTGCATTGCAAACACTCATTTCAGCCACCTGTGCACTGAAACCCAGCCCAGCCCAGCCCTGGATATGGAGCTGGGGAATTCCAGCCACTGGAAAAGCCTCTGTGCTTGCCCTGGTGCGAAGGCAGCAGCTGGATGCTGTGCAGAACTCAGCCCCACTGCCCTTCCCAGCTCTGCAGAGAGCTTTCTGTGAAGCTCTGCTTCCTTGGGATTCCTGGAGCGAGGAGAGCATTTCTGCCCCGTGTCTCACCTGGTTGTGTGCCAGGGCAAAGCCCCAATGACCAATGTCTGTCCTCTTCTTTTTTCTTTTGCAATTCCCCCCCCCAAATTCTTGGAGAATGAATATCAGCACTGTAACAGGAAACTTTTGCTTCGTGGGCCAAGGTGCTCAGGCCATGTGTACGGTGAGGTGGGGCATTGTGGGCTCAGGTTCTCTGTCATGGAATATAAACTTTAAACCATTGCCAGGAAAACTTCTGGGTCTATCACTGAGACCTTTCCCCATTTTAATTTTACACCAACAGCTTGATTTTAGCTAAGGGTATAAGTTTATTTCTGCAGAAAGTGTTATTTCAATTTATACTTCCTCAAACAATACCACAAGAGATTCCAGATAATTGTGCAAATTCTTTTCAACTAATTGTAAATCTTTACTTCTAAGCCGCCTGTAGTGCTGGCTACAGTGTGGTTCCAGTCAAAAGCTATTTTTAACAGAAGGGGTTTAAAAATCCTTTATCATTCAGTGGGTGAGTCCACATGTTGATTCTCAGTGTTACTTCTTGGCTCTTTGAGAAATGCAGTGATTTTTTTTAGCTGTTTTTTACAGGAGGCAGTGAGTACTCTGTGCAGCACCAGGAGTACATTGGTATTTCTGTAGATTAGTTTATCTACAACACGTAAATAACTGTACACAAGCAACTTATTTTTGAAAGTATGAAAAAAAATGAGGGGAAATGCATTTAGTCAGAGATTTTGAAACCACTGGGAACTGAATTTTAAGTATTCTAAAAATATTAATGACTGCACATCACTTTTTATTTTTTTTCACAGTCCTGAATATTTTTAGTGTAATTATTTCTCAAAATAACTGTGGTGCTTCAGCAAAGGACCTCATCAAACAGTACATTCTTAATCATGGGCTGGAGGAGAAAACAGTGGAGGAAGAGAAGGATGAGTGGGAATAGTCTTTGATCTTGGGAAGTCTGGTGTTGTCCATGCTGCCAGGCAGCATTCCAGGGGTCAGGCTGGGTCTCTGCAGTGCCCCTGCCCCCAGGTTGGTCCCCTCAGTGTCCCCTCTGGCACTGCTCCTTCAAAACTTTATATTAAAATCCTCTTTCTTAAGAAAAAACAAAAACAAAAACAAAAGCCAAAAAACAACCACCCCCAAATCCTTTATCCTGTTGCACTAGAATTTGATGTTCTGGAGGAAAAATACTTTTTTTTTTCCCATTAGGGAATTTATAGATTGTTTCTGTGTTCTGAGGTTTATCCAAGATCTTACTGTCAATGATTCAATCTTCCCTCAGTTGTATGAATTGCAATTTAAATATTTTAATACAAAAATTAGATGCAGAAGAAATAATATTTGCTTACTAAAGTAGATTTAAAAGTTCCACTTTTTTTTTCTAACAAAATCTAATAATTATGTTTTAGTTATAAGTATTAATATTATGTACAAATTCAAAGGCAGATTGTCAAAATATAATTAGAAGGCTCTGTTCAAGAAATTAAATACACTCTAGTAGCAGAGATGTAAAAAGCATCTGTTTTGAAGTACTTTAATTAGAAATTAGATGACTAGGGTAGGGAAAAATAGATTTGTATGAGATGAAATCAGAAAAAATATAAGAATCTTGTCTACACAGAGTAGGAAAATACCTATGGAGCATGGAGGAAGCCAAGTGTATCTGGAATTTAGGGTGAATAATGTAAATAAACTGTAACCTTTGACCTCTACAAATCTTTTTTTCTAGACATACTTTAGTCATTATAGTTATATTCTTCTTAAAGCCCCATGAAAAGGGCTGATTTTCCTCATGTGCTTCCCTCAGCTGGATGAATGCCTGTGGGTCCTCAGCTCACTTCCATTTGCAGGCTTCTGCAGTAGCTCAGGTTTTGAAGCATCTGTGGTATTAAACTCATCCATATTCCAATGTAAACATTCCTGGGGTCAAACGAGTGTGTGGATAGGGCTTATTTATTCATTTATTTGATATTTAACCTGAAAATCCTGTTTGTAATTAGGATCTCAATGGCTGCGTGTTCATTTGCCAGCTCCCACACAAGGGCTGAAGGCTGAGAGAGATATCAATACAGTCAATGATGTGTTGTCTTAAATGAGCTTGTTTTATGTTTTATCTTTTGTATCACTTGTGGACGGCTGGAAAAAAAGCAAGCATCTCTAAATCCTGTTAGTTAAGGGTGTGCTATTGTTGGGGAAGGTTAGAAGCATAATAATTAAGGAGATTTCCAGTAGTCACAGTCTCAGTTAAATTGCATAAATTAAAAGAATTATTTTATTATACTTCAGTATTTCCAATATTTCTCCTTCAAGTGACAGCTGCAAGCAACAATCAAAGAACTGGTTAATGGCAGAAGTTCTTTTAAAATCTATTTTGACAGAACTGTGGCCCAGTGAATGGAAGTTGAGAATTGCTCCTGTAATACTGTGGAGAATGTGCCTTCCATTTGTAATTAATCCTGTCCTTCCAAACACATTGGGCTCAACTCAGTGCAGTTCCATTGCATGTCAATGCACGACATCTAAAGTTTCACAAATTCCATTTAAATTTGATGGGTTTGAACTGTGTGATTCACAAATCCTGACAGCTTGAGGCATGTCAGTGTGCGGTGTATAAAATCCTGTGTGTGTATATACAGATATATGCACATATATCTGCAAAACCAGATGCCTCATAGCCCGATTTTCCTGGTGGACTGTATTCCAGAAGTGAAGAAGTTTCTTTCCTAGTTTGAAAGTACAGTTATTTCAACCTCTGATCAATGTTCAATCTGTATTCAGCTGAGATTGCTAAAGTAGTTTTAAGAAAACCTGACATGTTTTATTTAAGTTCATTAAAAAAAAAAGAAGAGGAAATAACCTTAAACTTGTGTCATTTGTTCAAAATGAACATTTCAAAAGTGTTGGTTTAAATGGATTTGGTTATTGCTTTTACTTTTATTCCTTTAAAAAAAAAAAAAAAAAAAAAAAAAAAGAAAAAGTTTTGTTTAATCTGGTTTTGTTCTTAACCCTGAATCCATCTTATTTCCTGGAAAGTAATATATTTGCACAGCTATGTTTGTGCATTCCTCTGAGGGAAAGCCCCCGAGCTCAGGTGTGCCGGCGGTCCCTGGGCGGCAGTGGCAGCGATGGCAGTGGGTCCGTGCTGGGGATGCTGCCCCTGGGGCTGCTGCTGTGCTCCAGGAGCCTCAGCCCAGGCAGGGCAGGGTGGGCAGGGTGGGTGGGTGCTCCCACCTTTGGGTGGTGTTGGGAGAAGCAGGGTGGCAGGGAGAGCGGGCAGCGGGGCCGGGCTGCGTTCTGCTGTTCTGCTCTGCCCAGTGTCACTCTGAGCTCCCGGGCTCCCTCTGCTTGGAAGCCAAAGGACTAAAAGCACCCCTGGCTTTCGGGGCAGCGCTGCGGTTCTGACTTGATTTCTGTGTTTGAGATGCAAACTGAGGTTTAGTTGAAGTGTTCCAAAACCAGATACCACTCTCTCTCTCTTTCTTGTAGGCAGGGTGCTGCTGTGCCAGGCAAACCAGGAGGGATCTCCCGTGTACAGTGCCCCCAGTTCACTAGTATACACATCCACAAGTAAGCTAGTGTTATGGCTCGTTTCTTGTTCTGTTTTTGTGACAAAAGCACAATAATTGTGAATTAAGCCCCCCTAAAAATGTCAACTTTCCCAACAGCTCTTGTTAAGGTAAATGTGGTGTTTTTAAGCGTATGTAAGTAACGTCAACAGATAATTGAGTGTTTTCAGTTGCATTTTTATTCTCAAAGTATATTTTATTTTAAAAAGAGAAAAAAAAATTGCCTATATTACAATGTTGTACAGAAATGGTCAAAAGTTCTACAGTAGCAGTGAGAGTTTTTGGAATCCAGTACTGTTGTGTGCTCTGCATTTTGTGTTGAAGATGTTGTGTTTCTTCTTCTGTCCTGCTCACAACTGTGATTTAAAACACAAAATGGTCTGTTACCATGCCACCATTTGACTGGGTCAGGAAGCAATTAGATATGAAGTCTTTTTTTACCAAAGGAACAGCCTTTTGAAAGGGGGCCTTTTGAGCCGTAAAAAGCTGCCCTAATAAAAAGAGCAGAGACAAGCTGACATGATGGAAGCTGCCATCAGCCATTTTTCTGTACAAAACTTTGGAGTTGAGATGTGTCCTCTGAAATTCTGAGCAGAAACCTCTTCTCAGAGTGTTTTAGATTGGATTGTTGGTATCACTGATGCTCGTTCTGGCATCTTGTGGGATGAGAAGCCTGGAGCTGAATGCAGGAACAGGAACTCCTGCTCACAGCAGCCTTGGCTCTGTGTTCATTGTCATCCTCTGTAAAGAAAATATATTGTCTGATTCAACAGCATTATCAGATATGCTCTTTATGAAGATTGTATTCAATCCAGAATGCAATTCTACTCTCTTAGAGCTTATCTAGACTACTAAAATTATTTTTTTAAATTAAAACCAGGAATTAGGACAAAATAGTTCCATAGTGATCATCTCTACAGTCATGTAATTCTCTTCTGTCAAGTGTTATCAATGGCATCCCTGGAGCTGCTGCTTTTCCAGGATTCATATGGGATCCCCTTTAAATGAGGAGTCTGGAGTCTACAAATGCATAGTGAACTAACCAAATTCATCAAGTGTTTTAAATTGCAAATTAAATTGTCAGCTAAGCCTGCATTTGCTTCCAGGTGCTCCAAGAATATTCTCTAATATGTCACCTTTCCCTAGCAGTGTTTCTTTTTTTACTTCTTGTAGTAACACAGAGATATGAAGTTCTTACAGTTAAAACAATGCTCCCTTTTGGACATTTTTAGCACACTGCTCCTTTTTGACCGACAATTGTTTTCCTAGAACATGATCCAAACATTTCACTCATCTCGCTATTAGGGAGCTTCTTTTAGAGAAGAGGAGGAAGTGTTCTTTTTAATTTTCTGAAAATTGGTCTTCTTTGAAAGCTTTTCTAAAGTTCACCCTGTTGTTCCATTTGTCTCACTGAGTTGTACCCCAGGAATTTTATTGGTGGGATTGCTGCTTCCATCAGATGATATTTCCACTAATATTTATTCCCCAAAGAGACACTGTGAGCAAGCTGAGCTCTGGAGTTCACTGTTTTCATTATGTCTCTTGAGTCAATCCTGCTGAAAAATCTTATTTTGCAGTGGTGCTCCTTGAATAATGATATCCTAACAAACACCTGTTTGTTTTCAATTATGCCAAATACATAAATAAACAAGCTTTGCCTATCTGTCTCCCACTGGGCAATGTGTAATACACAGTTTCATAACAGGCATTGCTGGTAGCCCTTGCAGTAGAAATTATTACACTTTTCTTGAATCTGTGTGTTGGAAAGTCACGATTTTTCCTTTATTATGTATAGAATTTCCTCTTGCCAAAATGCAGTTTCCCCTACAGGGTCACAACTCCTAATAACACAAAATTACTACAATTACTAAATATTGTAATTAGGTTTTTTATTTCTCCTTATTACAAAACTTTCAATAAAGATGTAAAATAGCTTCATTTCTCTAGGAAATTCCACTAGAAGTGAATAGAAATGAGGGTTGACTTTCGTCTCATCTCTTTTATTAGTTTAAAGATCTTCTATATTCCATTTTTGTGCACATTTGTAATATTGAAATTATAACTGATAAGTCAACAGTATCTAGGAGATGAATATTGTACTATTATCGTTCCATGTAGACAATATTGCAGCCTTCCTTTTTGAACAATTTGTTAATCTTTTATTCTGTTACTGCTGATATTGTAACTGTGTGATATTTTACAGCTGCTTACAATGTAAGAATTAAGAGGTTTTCAGTTTGTAACTGTTTTAACAGAAGGGAAAGAGTCTGCTGAGATTTTTCTAAAGCCATCACAAAGTTCACGGAGTGCTAATGGCATTCAGGAGCTTTCAGATATTTGGAAGAGGATAGTCCCCATTTTTCAAAGTGTTGTCTAACTTGACTGTTCATCTTTTGTTCATGAGTTATAAGGCATGAAGGATTGAGACATGGCTGTAAGATGTATTTTTGTTAATTTGTCTAGCTTGGTTTCTCACTGAACTTCTTGATTTGTAATTGTACTGGCCACTGGTAACCTCTGATGACTCTGAGCACTTTTACCCACTGGCTTTCCAGAAAGCAGACAGCAATTCTTGGAGCTACTCTTTCCCTTCTGATATTTTATCTCTCCAGGATATATTTTATGTATCACACTATACATTTCCCAGCACAATGATTAGTTACACCTCTGAATATGTCAGGAGATGGAAACATGGCTCTGCTTCCTTCCATCACTTCTGGCCCTTGGCATAATACAGAAAGAAATGAGCTGTTTCTTCTGCAAGCAGTGGAACAAATCAGCAGCAATAGTCTCTCATGCCTCATCTGTTCTCTTATGCTGAAGGAGAAGATGGGGCCTGGATCAGTTTTTCATTTGCACATCTATTGCTGGAATAGATAATTTTTTTATGTAGAAAGCAGAGATTCAGCATGGCAATGTGCTCCCATCCCTGGGTGGGACAGGTCCTGTGACAACCACGGCCAGGAAATCCAGGCAGGAATTCCCACAGGACTGGCATCTCCAGGGCAGAACTGATACAACAGATTTCAGTCAAACCCTTCATCATTGCCATAATGCAGGATGCAGACAAGTGTTGAAAGGAGTTACATCCAGCCAAGAATGATCGAAGTTCACCAGATCCCAGTGAGTCAGCACTCACTGGAATCTCCCTTGAGGCCCAGGATATCTCACTGGAAGTAAATGAAGCAGTTTGACTGCACAGTCTTTTTTTTTTTTTTTTTTTT
>VZUA01031742.1:5002-16861 GCA_013401035.1 Horornis vulcanius
ACTTGTGAGATTGTCTGCTTGAAAATGGAGGTAGGTTATTAGTTACTATATGGCTAATAAATAGTTACATAAACATACTTCATACAAGAAATGCTTTTGTAATTGAAGACCAATATCTAATGTTGATATTGCATACGTTACAATACTTATCAGGAAACATAAAATAATTTCTGAACTACTTTTATTTGCACTTTTCACGTAAGCCAGTATTAAAGAGGTATGGAAGCAACTTGGACAGTTTCTGAGCCAACACTGACAAAGTTGGTAGCATTTTCATGTAGTATTAATGGAGACAAAATCTGTAATAGGACTCTGCTTGTTCATATGCAATATATTTTCCTCTGAAAAGCGACATGACTGCTCAAAGTTCTGAACTATGGCTCTATGGAGGAATGCTGCTGTCACATGAAGACAAATGTATATTGAAACGTGGCAGATGTCAGCTGGTAATAAATATTACCAGCCTAAATGCTTATAAATTTGTATGTTATTGTAAAAATGTGTTTCTTCATATGAAAGATTGTGTTGTTAGGAATTATATTCTCGACTTTTTATTGCTTAAGGCTGTGTGTTATAATTGATGGTTTTGGATTTAGAATAGTTGTGTTTTCACTGTCGAGTAATTTCAAGGATTAAAAAACTATAGGAAGTTAAAATGTTATTTGAGTTTCAGGAGCATAAATATCTCCTCTATGAAGGTACATTGATGTTATTTTTGTTTTCAGTCTTTTACAATTTCTTTGCAATAACTTTGATTTTCCACTTTAATATTTGTTTTTGTAATTTGTAGTTTTGCAGTGACCTACAGCTGCAGTCATTCTTCCATTATTTGGCTCTTTAACTTCCTTTTGTCCTTTATTCCATGCTCTGTGTGTATGGGGAAGCAGCAGCCCCATATAAAATATTGGAAATCCAACAAGAGAGGGCTGAGACTGAGGCTGTGCCGGTGTGGAACAACACAGGGAAGAGTTTGCCTCTTGTTCTTCTGTTCTCATCCAGCACTGCCTCAGCAAAAGCAGCTCCCAATCTGGTATGCAAAAGGCAGTGTAGCCTTCAGTCAAAGGCCAGGAGGCTGCTGCCTGCTCCTCCTTGTACTTGGTGAGGTACAATGGATGCTGAATAATTCAGTGTTGTTCCAGCAGCATCTCCAGGGGCAGCAGCCCCTGCAAAGTGCTGACTGGGGCAGCTTCAGAAGCCAATTCCGCCAGTGGTCAGGGGCTGCAAGGTGAATGCCCTCACCCTGCTGAGGGTGAGCTATGCTACTGGGGGTTTCACAGCTTCAGGTGTGAAATTCCAAAGAGAGGAATTGTGTTCAATGCTGCTTGTTAAGATAAACCCCCCCTTAAAAAGAACTGGGGTGTATCTGTTTGAATTTGAGGCTGGCACTGATAAATCATTTGCCACCAGAGACGGGCAACTTAGTTCAAAGCTGGTGTTTGTGCTTCTTCTCTCAAGTAAATCTCAAAATCTTGATTCAGAACATTAGGGTTGTTTTTTTTTTTACTGTCTCCTTCAATTCTCATGTTGGGCCATTAATTTTAGGCAGCTGAAATAACTCTGTGATGCTGTGTACTCAGAGCAATAAATTAAAGACAGATCTTAGTAATATTCTCAAAATAGAAGACTAAACTGATTTTATAATTTTCATTTAAAATTTTTAACTTTTTTAAAAATTTGAAAGAGAGGTGGTAACAGAAAATGAAGCTGTGTAAATAGTTTGTGAAGAGCATATAGTTATGGATTTCTGTATTTTGCACAGTAATGCACTGCTGCTTTTATTTTTGTTATGTGGGTAGAGATAAATGAGTGAGCTTGGAAGTTTTTCCTCTCTGCAAACAGAGTTTTTCTCCATATCACACGTAATAACAAATTTTCTCATAGTTAATATGAGAGCAAGTAAATTAACTGTGTGTGATCATTACAGATATTTTATCAAAATAAGGGAGTTTGTCAAAGTTATTTTTAGATATTATAGTTGAGTTGTGGTTTTCTCCGGACATCCATATGTCGCTTAAGCTATACAATTCCACCTCCAGAGATGCAGTTTTTTGCTTCCTTCCCCAATTTGTTACCCAAGTAAAATGAGTATAAAAAACTGGTGCCTGTATGTATTTATACCCACACAAATAAATGTTATTTTACTGCTCTGTAGTACTGCAGCACCTTGACAGTCCCACACGAGCTCAAAACTTGTTGAGCTTGGTCCTTTGCAAACAAACAATGTGAGGCTGCCCCAGTACAGGTTTAAAATAAAATCTTGCAAGATAGACCTGGGGAAAACAGCTGCATTGATTTGCTGCAGGTAAAGGTCATGGCCAGAATTAGAACTCAGTGTGTTACAGAAATACCTGAAATGAGATTTCCTGCCCGCAAGCTCATTGTGCTTTAGTGGACCATGGTGCTCTTGAGCAGCTGTTTTATTTTTCCAGTTATCCCTCAAGGGAAAAAACATGGAAAATTGTATTTATGAACAAGGCAGTTATTCCAAAGTACTGCCATAAATTGTCATCTTAATGTTATTTCATGTTTAACATTGTTACATTCTTTTCCAGCTGTTTCTTTTTTTGTTCACTTTCTGAAAAAAACAGAGGTGTGAGGTAAAGACAAGCAAGTGTGGATAAAATAATTAGTAATCCAAAGAATGAATTTAGCAAATGTAAGAGGAAAAACGTAAATTTAAATCAGAATTTTACAGGTAAACAGTTTTGTGATATAGTTCATGTCACAGCCTTAGGCTTCAGCAGTAAACCCTATTCTTTTAATTCTTGGGGATTTTCTTTCTCTCTTTCCCCTCTGGCTCCCAAACTAATTTTCCACTGAACAGAAGTTGTTCAGCCTTGCTCAGATGATAGAAATCAAAACTAACACAGGGGAGAAATTCTTCCTGGTTTCATAATTCTGGATTGTAAACACTTGAAAATAATTAGCATCCCAAAATGAAGTTGATATTTTTTCAAGCCCGAAGTACCTTGTCCTAATCTCTGAGGCAACACTGGTGAATACCTTTTGTTTTTTACTCCAAAGCCTATCTTTGGACATTTTCCTTCTATATTTTTTGTGTCCTTTGTGAACATTGGCCTGTAAAGCGGTTATCTCCTCTCCTAGGAGACTTTTAAATATAAATAAATGGAATCCACATATACCCCTACTCCCCATCACCACTCTGTACTATGTTGAGCCATGGACAAATTCTGCTTGCAGTGGAGTCTTTATTGAGGTATATCTAACCTATTCCTGTTAGTGAAGGGTAAAGGGCAGAATTATGTCACACTTCTGTCTTGCCTTCATCTTCCAGGGCAAAGCAGTAGTTAGAGCTGTGCACAGTTCGTAACAGTTGGGATGTTGTGATGAGAGTAATTCACAAGTTATTTAATACGATCTTTGTAGTTGCCAATTCATGCCTACAATTCCAAACAAGGAAATATTCCGGTCTACCTAAAAATCTTAAATGGAGGGACTGCACTAATTGTATAACATTTAATTCTTGCACTGAAGAAAATTTTCTTGTTTTGTGTAGAAATCTTTCTTTCTTGTAAATGAATATTTTAGATATGTCTACTGAAGATACTCGTACTAAATCCACCCTCAAGCATTTTGGGTTTTTTTTAACTCTCACCCTTGCCACACTTCCAAAATATGATGAGTTAGGAAGTGCTTTTTTTCCTTTATCAAAGCCTTTTTTGTAACAGTAGAACAAATTCTGTAATAAAACCTGAGTACCAGGAGAATCCTAGTGTAGAACAAATTTAAAGTCTGTTTTGGGTTGAAATCTTAGCAGATTTTTTTACATATCCATTCTAGTTTTGATTTAAGACATGATCCTCTATCTGTTTATGCACTGCAGTGAATTAGCTTCCCTCCTTCATTGTCACTGATAATTGGATAGCAGAAAGGCCTCAGCAGTGTCACACTAAAGGATATAAATGCCTGTTTTGTCAGCAGCATAGCAGTCCTTAGGCCACACACTGTTCCCTCTGCCCTCAGCTGCTGAGACCTCATTTTCTGCCTGTTCATGGAGGTGTTAAATTTGTTCCTCCTTAAACATACAGAAAAATGAGACTGTGACACATTTATGTGGCGGGAAATGAACAGGTCAGGCAAGCTCAAGAGCTGATGGAGTACAAATTGGGGCAGTCAGGGAAGCAGTTCTGAATTTGTTTCGGGGAGGTGAAGAAGAGTATGTCACTAAAAAACTCCATTCTGTAGAAGGAAATGTTTAGTGTGAAAGATGGAAATGTTTCGTTTGCCGTCCAAAAAGTGGAGACCTCAAAGAATGAGGATGAGCACCTCTTGAGCCTTTTTCTGAGATACTGATAATATTTTGAGGTGATATAAAGGGGTAACTGCAACTTTTGTTTGCGCCTTAATTAAGGAAGCA
Organism: Horornis vulcanius; assembly: GCA_013401035.1. Lineage (NCBI taxonomy): Eukaryota > Metazoa > Chordata > Aves > Passeriformes > Scotocercidae > Horornis > Horornis vulcanius. The sequence goes on from VZUA01031742.1 coordinate 9,381, forward strand.
CATTTTGCTTACAGCAGCTTCAATAAACAGTTAACCATATATCTTTTTAGTAGAATGCAGAAAACTGCTTGCAATGATCAGCAGTCTTTTTTACCAGTATATGTTTCAAAAGTTCATGTCAAAACCTCTTGATTTTTATTAGTATGGTTACATATTACAGTGGGGTTCTAATTTTGTTGGGATTTTTTTCATTGGAATTACAGCTGCACTGGTGGAATCCCTCCAGTCCAGTGAAGTTGTGTAAAAACTATGTCCTTAAACATATGGAAAATCCAACCCACACTATATTTTTTGTTTTGATATTTGTGGCTGTATTTGAAAGTTATTTCTCCATCTTATTTCTGTCCCCTCCACCCCTGGGACACAAGTAAGAAAAAGGAACAAAGGAAAAAAACCACCCAAAATAGGCAATCATGACACTGAGATTTAGTATCAGCCCTTCTGCTTCTGGAATAATAATCCAGTGTCTTTAGCATTATTTCAGTGTAATGCCAGCCTAAAGTTAATTTCCAAGTGTTCTTTTTAATGGTAAAGCAAATTAGACCTAACCCCGAGAATATTAATCCATCAGCCTACAAAGGCAAAATAGACAAATATCCCAACCCCCAACATTCATGACACTTGTATTTATTACTTCAAACCAATTTTAGCTGAAGGTAAAATGTAAGTGATGCTTACTGATAAATGTTACTGTGTCATAGGAAGCCACAGAATGGTCAACTCTAGTATTTATATCTATTAATTGAACATGTAGCTCTAAATACTTCAGCATATGCTGTTTTATTAGGGTGACAACAGGAGTGTATACATACAGTTATCAGGAATTTGTTTAGGAAAAATGTAACTGATCAAAGATTTGGTAATGCTCCATGACTGTCTTCCTCTTCAGTAAGTTTTTTTCTTATTTTTAATGTGTGTTTTCTTCTTTTTTTGCCTTTTTTTTCCTAAGTATTTTAGTATGCACAGCCTTTCCTAATTTCTAGATCTTAGAGTAAAAATTCATCTGGCACCTCACAACATCTTATTCAGTAAAATTATTTTACAGTGTTTGACAACAACTTCCATAAATAAGTTGATAAATAAGAAAATGAAGCACAAGACATCTGATCCAACACAGCAATTACAAGGATAATGGTTGTCTTGATGTGAAGTAGAAGAATACTGAATCATTTAATAAAATGAATTTTGTAATTTATTAGTTATTTATATCCAAGTTGCTATAAATATGTTAAACTTTTGTCATACCAGATTTTTTCAGTGGTAACTCAGTAAGAAGGATTGCTGCTGCTTGTATATATGCCTGTGTGTGTAAGCAGAATTCTTTTCTTTTTGCTATGATCCTGATTTGCTTTTGATACATTTTACTGTTAAATACTGACCATAATTTTTATGTCAAAAAAGCTGGTGTTTCTTGAGATGCAATGGGCACAATCTGTGGCATTGTTCTCCAACTCGGTCTCCTCCAAAGGACCTGCAGCAAGAGGAGTCACTCTGAGCATTTTCTGTAGAAAGAAAAGGAATTGTTTGTTCAGAAACAGTAATAGAAATTTTTATCCATTGTTGCTCAAATAGCCTCAAAAGTATTTATATTAAAAAAAAAAAAAAAANTATGAGGCAGTTCCTTAAGTGAAGGTTGTGCACAACCTTTTATCTGGCAAGGTTTGTTTAGCTGCTGGTTGTGCTCTGTGTGCTCTGTGGACCCTGTCATGTGATGTGTGCGTTTGACAAGGCAAGCCTGTGCATTGTGTGTGTTTGTGTATGTATCTGTGTCTGCCTGTGTGTCTGACACAGAGCTCTGCCTCCAAGGACATGAGGAAATCAGACCCTTCCAGGCTGCCATGTGTGCAGCCATCCCAGGGAGAGACCACGGGCCCTCTCTGTGCAAGGCAGGCAGCCTTTGGGTTTGTGACCGGTGTGCGTGCACTCTTCACGCCTCTCAGTCACCCATCACAGCCCCTACACCTGATGGGCACCTTCACAGAGCAGGGACCACAGATCACAGGGCAGGTCCTAAGAAATGAGTTGTTCCTGTAGGCAGAATCCACCTCACTGCTGGTGGTTTAAACTAAACTTGTTTAAAAACTGAAATGGGAAACTTGCCTCAATCCACTGAAGGGCTTTAACATAATTGGTTAGACTGGGAGTTAAGAAAAATCCAAATTGGCATCAGTTATTTAAAGTTATGTTTGTGTTGCCACAGTCATCTTTAACATTATACAAAGGAAGATGAAATTCTATATTGATGAATTTGGTTCTTCTGCTCATATCTTACATTTTAAGAGATGTGCATCCAATATAACCATAAGAACATATGGCTATTATGGTTATATTGGACACTGGTTATTATTATCATAGCATAATAATCACAATAGAATTGGCTTATCCTATAATCCAATATAAATTTCTTATTTTGGATACACTTCTCTGGCAGCATCAGTATAGTGGACTTCCTCCTGGGGTGTATTTTTCTGACAATTCTGAATAGCACTCGATAAAAGGGGAGAATGAGGGAGACTTCCCTATGTGCATACATATATATTTTAATTTTTTGTTCATAAAGGATAATTTCCCTAGAAACTTACCTAGCTTCAAGGAAAAGACTGGGAAAGAAATGGTCACATTGGTATTCCTGAACATCCTCTATCAATAGTATTTTTCTCACCTATATATCACCTCTCAGAATCTATGTTCTTTGAAGAAGAAATTCAGATGGCAGTTTTTAATGACACCAAATGATTTCAGCAAGCAGCTGTAAGTAGGAAAGCCCACTGTTTGGAGAATTACCAGCTCCGACAAAGCAACACTGTGAAATTGGCAGAATGATGAGGTCCAGGCGTGATAACCAGAACTTTGCTGCCATCAGCTCATTTCCTTTTGTGGCTGTGATTGCTGGCAGGATGCAGCCCTGGGAGTGTGTTATGATATGGCCAAAGAGGCTCAGAGGTTCTGGCTCATCAGGCAAGAATCCAAGTGTTAAAACGTTGTGTGTAGCTTTGCACTTGTTATTTGTGAACTATTATCCTTGTGTGCAACCCAAGTATGAGGATGTAAAACCTCATCTGGTTTTTTTATATACTGAGTAGGCTCCATATAGCTGTGAGCAGATAATGTATGGCATGTGTAGGATTCAGAGGGACCTGATGTTGTGGTTGTCGTTTTTTTTAATCACTTGGATCAATCACTTCAGTCTGTCCAAATAAAGGCTTTTCTTCAACTGAGTCAGTTGAATGTAATTTCCATTTTCATCTTGGATTCTCGGTTATGAGACTTTTCTCATACTTTTACCCCATGGGGTATTTTCAATATGTATGAGGAGATGGCATTTTCTCTTATAGGAAGTTCTATGCCAAGTCTTTATAAAGCCTCACATTTTTAATGTGAAAAATAGCTCTGGATAAAAATCTGTTGTTGATTTATTCCCATGTTTTGTTTTTGGCTCCTGCCTCTGACTAGAGGAATAGGCTTGTTCAGTGCAATTTTCTTCTATTTTTTAAAATATGCAGACAATTAGTACTGGTATTCTCTGACTTTAGTTCTGCTTTGTAATTTTAGTTTGATTATGACCAACATATAAATTGGTCATAATTGTTTTGACTCAATTAAACTTTTAGTTAAAATTCTTTTTTTTTTTCTTAACCTGTGAAAAATAATAATAACTGAATTTTAAACTCTGTAGGGAGTTTAATTATTTTGGTCTTTTTCAGTAATTTATTCACCAGTTGGAGTCTTTTCTGTAAAGAATCTTAATTGAAATACTGCCTAGTTTCCTAGCTGGAATTCAGAAAATGAAATATGTACCAGGGAAGAGCAGGAACAACAAAAAAAAGATTGATTTTAGGAAAACACTTTCCAAGTAATGTGATCAAAGGACACATATTGGAATTTTGATTCTTCCATCAGCCTTAGCTTTATTTGTGGCAGGATACAGAGGAATGAAAGGGCAAACAGAGCTTCCCAGATTTGCTGAATATCTTTTAGCAGCTTCTCTCACTTGTTTTGTTCCACAGGTGTCATCTGCAAGCTTCAGGGAGGTGCCATCTTGTAGCCATGCCTTTCTCCAGTTTGCAGTGGAAGAGATAAAGATATAAGATGGGAAAAATCTGAGCCCCGTGGTCCTGCTCTCCTTACCACCATGCAGGTGGAGCAGGAGCCACTAAATCTCCCTCCCCTCTAAAGCCAACCTTCCTGCCAGCTTTTCACCTGTCTGGCTGCCCAGCCAGGGGGACCCTGGCAGCCTCACTTCAAGACAGGGGTACTGGGGCAATAGCACTAAAAGCCTCCCTAAATTTGGGATAAATTATGTTCACTGCTCTCTGCAGCAAAAAAAATCAGTCATTTCATCCTTAGAGGAGACCAGATGGATCAGGCATGGCTTAGCCTTTAGAGGTCCATTCCAGTTCCCAGTCATCAGACTGGCTGTGGGCCCAGAGATGTGGTTTCAGGGACAGAAATCAGGCTGACTTGCTAACAGTTCTCTGGGTTGATCTTTATTAAATTGTTCCCAAATGTCAGGTAACTCAGTCCTCAGTAACTGAAAGTGAAATATATCAACAAATATACTTATTGATGTTTTGGTGTTAATAAGGGGATATTAAAATATTTCTTGATGCAATCATTTTACCATCTCCTTCATAAAATGATGCTGTTTTAAATACACTGTACAGGATAATATATATGATAATCTTGGGGGTGATTGGGAATTCTCTTTCTCCATTACTTTTACCTATGGGATATGCAACCAGGTGCTCTTATTTGGTGAGGCATTCATTATAAATACAATACTTTTGTGTTTATTCATTCTGCTGTTCTTTGCCTTCATTCATTAGTCTGGCAAATAACTTTCAAGTATTATTCTGATCTCAGAGGAAGGTATCTGCAGTCTCTGCAGTGGCTGTTCCTCAAGCACTTGGAATTTGTTAGAATTTTCAGAAGCAAATACTTTTAATGAGAAAAGTGACTTGATTCTGTATCCTGTTCCTGATACACATATTTTCTTAACTTTTATTGCTGTAGCTGTATTCTCACTGAAATATTTTTAGTCCATGATTGAACCAAGGTCTTTAAAAGGTAATCTGGAGAAGGTTTAATTTATTTCTCAGCAGTTTTAATGAATTTATGCAAATCTGAGTGAAAATAAAAGGTTTTTATATATCAGCATGTTTGCTTACAAAAATCTTCCTTCTGGTATTTAAAATGCAATCAATTTCTTGTTGCTGACTGAAGTTCAAGCTCTGTATCAAGGGGATGACAAATGGACTGAGACGTGTTCTTAGCATTCATTAGTGGCATGTTGGTCAAGCTGTGAATCGGTTTCTGAGGAGCTGAAGGATGTCTCAGCATTTTGTATTTCAAGTATCTCATTTTCCAAACCTACACATGGTGTTTATGGCTTGAGATGATGATGGGGAAAGTGACAGACTCTAAAATAAATGTGTATCTTTAACATCTCCTCCTGGAAGTTGCTCTGGCTCTACTGAAGCGGTGTGATCCAAATAAGAGCACAGGTTCTTTTGTGTTAGCTTTATTATCTTGGTGTCCTTAAGAGGAGTGAGCCTTAGACTGTGAGATGCACACCAGCAGAAGATCCAGTTCAGTAATCTAAGCAGTTATTTGTGCTCTCACAAACAGCCCTTTGGGATAGTCTGAATCCCCATAGATCTGTTGCAGAAAAGCTACAAGCTTACACTCTGTATTTCAAGTAGCGAGTAACTTTATTTCAACTCTTCTTAGGCCAGTGAGCCTTAGGATCTGCCTTTTAAAAAAATGCTTCCTGAGTTTTCAGTGCCATATGGTGCAGTAATGTTTTTTGACCTGATCCTACCAGAAATCAGCCCAAATATGTCAGTGGTGGTGAAGAAGAAATTTGGGAACATAATGCTAGGGCTTAAATGCTTCTGATTTTTAGTGTCTTGAACTTCTTCTGAAGAATTTAAGTCACCTGTGCAAAATTGATTAAAGCTGTTATTTCTGATGCATCTTAAAGAATAAATCTCTGAATGAGGAATATTTGCGTGGCTGTGTGGGGCACAAGATATTGTGGTCTGAAACATTTCAAGGTAAAACCACGGAATGTCATGGTAATCCTTTTGTGAGAATTGTGTGCTGGAAGTCTGGATTGTGTTGCCAAAACTCTCTCAGGCATAAATGATCAAATTGCAGTAAAGTTATGTTGCTATAAATCAGTATCAATTCTTTAATACAACCCAGTATACAAATATTATTCAGCTAGAATTCTGCTTGGGCAGCACATTCAATGTTTGGCCCGTCATATTTTTCTAATGTTTGGATAAGGGAGAAATCTAGAAACACATTTAGTATAGGTCACGATCTGATCTCAGTTACTTTGGTGTAAAACTGGAGTAAATCTTGTTTGTGGAAATGGAATTACTGAAATTCTATATTGCTGTGAGTTTAATTTTACCCTGTCTCTAAACAATTCTTGCTAAAGATTGAAAAGCATTAAATAAAATAAATAGGTCACACAAGTGAGATGATTCTGCCCCTTATCTTTAAACAATATTCTAATTTGACTCTAGTGCAATGAAAATAGATGAATACTCTATGTGCTCCCATGTGAGCTGTCAGAAAGATAAAACTGAATATTCTCTAAATCAGCTTTTCCACAGACAACTGCTTCATCATCATTAGTATGTATATTCTCATTAATATCTAGGCCACCCAGTTATGAGATCCTAGACTGCAGCTTTTCATAATTTACAACTACTATAATTTTCAGCAGGATTGTATGCATGACCTATCACAGAATGAACACTTGATATATTTCTCTGTGTCTTCTCAAAGTGCTATTTTGGAAAAAGGGCTAAGAATAAATGCATACATCTGTTGAGGAAGTTGCATTTCTACACAGTGTGGTGATCCTTGCCAACTGCTCTGCTGTGTGTGAGAGGACTGGTCACTGGAGGTGTCTGGCAATTGGGAATTAAGACAGTTTGGTAGATGAGGGCAGACACAGGAGCCTTCTACAGCAATATCTAAGAGTTGGGACCAGAATATAAATAAATTTAAAATTCTGTAACTCCCCAGGAGTAGGAGTGAGAGATGGAGGTGGAGTGGAGATGTCTGTAGCCAGGCTTGCAGGCTGAGGCTGGGGTGCCAATATATAGGTGACTGTTGGGGACTTATGCAAAGAATAATATAGAAATATATAAAGTACAGTGTAGACCCTGCTGGTCTGAGTGATTGACTACAGTGACAGCCAGTGTGAATGGGGGAATTAAGCTCATTGTTCAATGCCAGGTGGAGTTTGAGATAGAAATTTCTGTGATGGGATTGACTGTTAAAATTTTCATTATGTTCAAAATGCCAAGTGATTCCTCTTGTTCCACAAATTTCTATCATCCATTTTCCAGATTAATAAGAGTTGATATTTGTTGGCCTTAATAGTTCCATTATTATCTATAACTGTCAAGGAAAGCAGGAGGTAGGGTGGGGGTACATGTAAACCAATCATGCAGATAAGC
>VZUA01031745.1:301-10783 GCA_013401035.1 Horornis vulcanius
AAGATACCCGCAGAAATGAACATATCAATAGTATTTGAATGTTTATTGAAGTTTTGTGCCTCAAAATCTGATCACAGAGGCAACTCTCTGGACAGCAGAAGTTATACATGCACTTATTTAATTTCTAGGTATAAAATGAGAGGCTAGAGAAGGTGAATATTTTAAACAGGAAAGCACAAGATCATCACATCTGCAGAAAATGGCTACTAGACAGTTCTTTTGACTTTCCAAGCAAAAGAGGAGAAGATTACTATCCAGAGGTGTAGAAAATAGCAGAACTTTTCCTTCCCAGGAATCATCTGGTTCATTATCAGCACATCAGAAATACCATTCAAATTACTGTGAGAAAAAGATATAAAGTCATTGCCCTTTACAGAAAACTGAAGGGATGTTTGTTCATTGGAACAACATAATTGCTTTAAAAAGATGTAGTACTTTGGAGAAATATTAAAACTGTCTTAGAAAGGACGTCACATAGAGTACATTCCTTCCAATTAACACTAAACTAGCCCAAATCACACCAGAAGTCAGTCAAAGAAGGTGATGAAATACAAACAGTAAAGAAGTAAGAGACAAAACTACCCAAAGAAACTAAGAGATTAAACTGGAAGGCAAGTTAAGAGAATCCAAACCACCACCAACAAAATCCCAAATGATCAAAACCCCACTACTCCCAAAGGAAACCACAATGAAGATAAAAAATTAAAAGTATTCATTTAATCCTGCCAACAGAAGATTTTCTTTCTTTTAATGTGATGAAAGAAAGTTCAGGAGTATTTGATACTTTTACACAGAGAAAGGAAGCATAAATGAAAGGGCAACTTCTGGGTTCTCATATAATCTGAAGGCTTGCAATGTGGTATTGTGCTTTAGGAAAGAATTCTGTAAATAAGCACCAAATATTAATCTGAAATGTAGTTGAAAACCCCTTGTTGAATAGCTATACTACCGTGTCTGTAGTCTTTTCAATAAATTTCTTACTATTCTCACAAGCTTCTGTAGTTTCTTGGATGATGACACTGAGAAGTTCAACCCATTACCATGTACTTAGCTTATTGCATTTCAGACATGGCAGTCTCTTCCCTCTCTTGAGAAATGGGTTAACTGCTTTTGAGTGCAATGTTACAATAAGTAAAAGCACTTATCTGACACTCCACTTCAGAAAAGCATTATCCCTCCATCAGAATGGGCTTCCTACAGATTGGCACAGGTTAGAAAGCCTCATTCAGCAAACAGAAGACCAATTATTTAAAAACAAATCAAAAACCCTCTCCTTGTCTATCTCTGTCACATCTTATGTAGATTGTCTTTGTATGTGCCTTAATTTTTTTTGTTCTGCTATTGCTGAAGTACAGTTATGTGTAGCTGTAGAGTTGCAAAGGAAGCTTCTTAATCTCACCATTCAAGACATTCTCTGTCAGTCACACTCCCTAGGCCAGAGACTTTCACTGCTGGGACTGAAGCCCTTCCCAGAGGTGGGTTCAGGGCCCCCCTTGCCTCTCCAAACACCCCGTTCTCACATGGTCAGGCCGGGTTTCCTTACCAGACCGACCCCGTATTTCTAAGGTCAGAGTCTTAAATGTCTCATTCCATAAAGCAATTTATTTACCATGCAGTAACATAGAAACGGCCACAGCTGGTACCTCTGAGGAGGGACCCCAACAAAGGAACCCATGGGCTTTTATAGCCTCAATCTAAGCAGTCCCAAATCTCCTTCCTCTGAGCTTTCATTCTGGCTGTGTCCCTCAGTGTCCATTCACTTGGCAGGCACCACTCTCTTTGTGTCCTTTGTTAACAAAAGGGTTGGCAATTCATACACTCTTGTCTCTCTAGGCTTCCCCCCAGAGCTCAACCTGTATCTCAACCTCTGTCTCAACCTGCAGTTTGGAAACCTGGCTACCTGCCCCAGCAGTGTTTTCTTGAATAAAAATCTCCCCTGCTAGCCAACCAAAGGAATCAACTGTTAGGATAAAGCTGAAATGTATATTACACCAGAATGGCAATATTACTTCTTAAAAAATGACTTCACTGTGACACTTGAATCCTAAGCAAAAATTTGGACAGGAGAATAGTTTCTTCATACTTTCAAACCTCTACACTGAAATTGTTCCTGAAATCAAGTCAAACTCAGGTGGCTAGAAAATTAGTTTCCATGACTACCAAGGAAGCATGGTGACACCCAGTCCTGGACCACAAGAGAAAAATAAACAAAAAAAATGACCAGGGGCTGTCCTGGGACTTTGGCCAGAGCAAAGCATGTTACACAGAAGACAAACCTCTTTTACAAGGCCAAGATATCAAGACATTCCATCAAAAATTGTTCATTGGAGGTGACTGCGTCCATGTCCTTAATATTTATAAAAAAAATAAGTACTGAATTCCACACAGAGATATTCCAAAATACCTCCAATACAGAAAGGAACAATTTCATAGCAAAAATCTGCATAGAAATGAGAGGGAGTTTTGACAGAAAAGGGATAAGTAAAATATGTTCCACCATTTCAAGTATCACTGAAAAAACTTTGCCTCCTCCTTGATTTAAGATGAGGTGAATTATGGCAGCAATTTCTCACTTCTTTAGTCAATCTGCTTTTTTTTAAGGAAGTAACTTCATTGCAGCTTCAGTTAAAAATAATTTTCAGTGTTTCTTTTTTTCAGAATAAAATCAATGGCTGTGAAAAACAGCTTCCCCTTATATTTTTTCATATGTTTATTTAATCTCCTTGAAAGACCTGACATAAAGCTGCTTTTAACAGCATTTTAAGACATAACTTCTAGAAATATCTTTCATAAGTTGTATGTATTTTAATAGAAGGTAAATTAAAACTGTAATAACCAAACACAACAACACAATTGTTTTCCAACATAGTCAATAATTTTGGTGATTTTTGTTTTCACCAGCATGTCACTTCATTTTTTTTAATAACAAAAATACAAAAGAAAGGAAAAAAAAGATGGTGGAGAAAGGGCTCAACCTTTTTTAATATAATCAAGGGTTATGAATTTTTTGTTTTGCTTCAGATTCCATTTAAAACACTGACTTTTTCTTTCCTTCTAAGATAGTGGTCAGTAGAAGGATGTTGACATGACCACAAATGGGTACAATCTGAACACATTTATTTCACATATAAACATCGTTATACCTTTATTAGTGTGAAGGTGGCTATTGGACCAACCCTTAAAAATGAGGCATAGAGAGGCACACAAATGAATTTTCACTGAGTAGGGGAACACCTTGGGGAGAGGAGGAGATACAGCACACCAGGCTGGGCAGTGCCTGCACTCACTCACCACCTCCCCCTGCAGCAGGCAGAGCCCTCTCCCATGGGATGGATGGCTGCTGCAGGCAGCCAGTGACCCATTATTTGCAAGGTGTTCCTAAATAATCCCCAGTCTAATGCTTTATCTCTTGTACTCTTGGTATTGATTCCACACACATACTTCACTGACTCTCAATTAACAATGTGCCATTATTAAATCAATAAACTCAGTTCTTATTTTGTTTCAACTAAGCAAATGGAGCATTTTATCTCCTAGAACACTTAGATGTTTAGTTTTGATTTGTGTTTTTTCTATTGTGTCCAGGAATTCCAATCAAAGACACTATTTGGTTGGACATTAAAAAAATGTAGTAGAACAAATGTTACCACTTTTCAAGTGTTTAAGTTTCAAGATTTCTTAAATTGCTTTGCAATTTCAAAAATGCTGCTTTATTAACCGATGTTAAAGAGAGAAAACTTCATTCTCTATGGTTATTTAATATTATTCAGACCATTAACTATGCTTTATCTTATTTTCCATTTTTCAGCTGGGTTTATCAATATTTTAAGCATATTAGAATTGCATATTTTTCACAATAGCTTCTACCCAAAAATTAAATTCTTTATTTACTCTATTGAAACTCAATGAGCACCTCAAAACTTAGCTAAACTTTAATGTTACATTTAGAACTTATATTACATGAATTCCTTAAGTCTGCATTAATCTAGGCTTTTTAATTGAGAAAATAATTTTAATCGAGAGACTAGCCTAGCCAAGATTTACTCATATATGTTTAAGAGCAAGTTGCATGACTGAATGTTCATTCTACAGAAGCTTATTTTTGTTTAACAGAGTGGTAATGGGGGAAGACACAATTTTACACATTTCCTTGGAGAATAAAATGTAGCCATGTCAAGGTATTCTATTGCTTATCATAATGTAAGTTTCTATGTTTTTCCCTATCTGTGTGCTCTCACTAAGAAGCCTCAGTCAAGACCATTCCATTTTACTTGACATATTCAAAACACAGAGCTTACATAATACCTACCTCCAGGACTCAGTCATTTCATTTCTCAGGTCTAAGCAGTCAATGTCTTTAAGAAATAAACTTTAAACCTATTATTCTGAATCAAATTCAGAATTATATCCTCCTACCACACATACATTTTTATTATTATCAGTGGATATGCCTTAAACTCCTTTCATCCCAAATCAAGACTATTAAAACTAAGAAAATTTAATTGCATGCAATAATAGTCAAACTCTGTATTATTTATAATTCAATTATTGCTTCAAAAGCTTTAATTATAAACATTCATCCAGTAATCTGGACATCTCTCCTATAAATTACACATCACAGCATGCAACAGTTCATCCTAAATACATGTGTCTTATCTTACACCTTCTTGTCTTGATTTTATGCCTACAAAATTATAATGTTGGCACTACCTCACCACTTCCTAGAAATTTATAACACTTGTCCTCCAGGTTACAAGCAATGAAGAGCAATGATGTAAGAAACAACTCTACACTCAATTTCTTAGCATTAGATTAATTCTTAGTCCTTTGGTTCACACGTGTTTCCATGAGCTGCAATCAAAAATACCTCACTTTTTTTTTTTTTTAATCAGCTTCCTCTCTCTATTTGATTTCATAAGGATTTTTTACACCTGCCTCAAAAGAAGAGCAAGAATAATAGGGTAGGAAAGCCAGAATTTCCTCTTTGTGGAATTTTCATCAGGTATTTGCCATACTAGCACCACAGCTTTGCATCCACCAAACTCACTGTCCCAGCTCCAGATTTTCACATCTGCTTCATAATACCCTCAAATATACACACAATTGCATAATAAAAATTATATGGATTCAATATTCTTGTCTTGTAGTTGTTCTGCTAAAATGATTTTCACACTAAGACTCTCATTCTGAAATTATTGCGATGGGGCTGACTACACAGTTTTTCCCAAATATTCAAATTCAGGAGGAGAAGAAAAAGATGATTATTACCTTATCTCCTCCACAGTGAATGTAAAGATTTGTTGGTGTACTCTAATCATGCTTCCTGGGAAACCAAGACTTGGACTTGAAAGACAGGTGTTTCATGACCTGTTTTTCACAGCTGAAGCAATAAAAGTGAAAAAAAAATAAGTCTCCATACTATCCACAGTCTAATCAACCACAGACATATTAGAAAAAGATGTGGGAAAAAAATCCTCCAGAAATACAAAAGAAAATATAATAATAATTTTAAAATATCCATGGAATTCAGTTTCTCACAGTCATTCTAATAATATCTATTAAAAATTGCCTGAAAAAAACCCCACACATGTATTGACTGTCATCCTTAAAAAAATTAAATAAATCTCCAAAACAGTGTTTCTCAGAAAACCGTACCTCTTCAATACATGAGAAGAATTTTGTAAATGTACAAAGGGAATAAGATTTTATGTGGGTGCATGCTGAGTAACTCACACATTAGGCATTTCAAGGCCAAAACTCTTCCTGCTTCTGCTGAACAAAAGTGTTGAATTATTCACTCACATATTGGCAAAATCTTCCTAATATTCTGCATGGAGTTCAGGTGCCCAGGTGCAGGGAGTGGGAGAAGCTGTGCCCTCTGAGGACTGTCTTGGGATGCCCCATCCTGGGCACAGCTGTTTCCAGGGGGCTCCAGCCCACCCTCCATAGGGCACAGCTGAGCCACACAGCTAAGGGGGCGACAGCTCTTGGAAAGGGTATTTAAGATAGGCCAACATGCCACACAGGGCAGCATGGAGTGACAAAGAAAAGGATTACTCAGAGAAATGCCCTTGCAGGTCAGAATAGAACAAAGCAGGGCAGACACTTTACGAGCACTACAGAAATTACCAAGCAGATCATGGTGCTGGCAACCTGTCCACCAGCAGTCCATGTAGGATGTGATGGATCCAAGATCCTGTGGAGAGGCCCATTTGGCAGCAAGTGGACAGGTAGCCTGTGGAGGACACATACAGAGCAGGTTGCTGACAGAGATAGGACCCAAACTGGAGCAGTTTGTGAAGTTGTATATCCCACAGCAGGGACACGTCTCTAAAGCAGGGGAAGAGGTGATGAGGAGGAGTAAGTGGCAGGGAGAGGCTGCTATGTAATGACCAGGACCTCCATTCCCCTCATCTCTGCACTGCTCAGAGACTGGAAGAGACACAGCAGTCAGAAATGGAGGAGAGAGATTGAGTCTCTGAAGAAGGGAATCGGGGGAGAAGCATTTCACGGGTTGTGACTGTTTCTCACAATCCTACTCTGTTTTTTATTAACAATAAACTACTTTAACAAACTTCTCCAAATCAAATCTGCTTTTCTCTGATGGTGATTGGTAACTGGTCTCTGTCTCTATCTACACCTCAATGTTTTCTGTCTTACCTTCCACTCCGTCCTGTTGAGGAGAGAGTGAGTGAGCATCCGGGTAGAAATTTGGCAGTAAACCATCCTTTACCAACCACATCTGTCTTTTGTCTGGATAAGAAAACAAAATACACTCCCTATCTCTTGTGTAGATATGGAAGCAGAAGCTGTCCTTTCACACAGATCCTCCAAGATTATGAGGAGAAATCTCTGTAAATTTCATCTTGCATTCAGCAGAAAAAAACCAGTTGGTATATTTTGTGTTTTAAATATTTTAATTGACAAACTTTGGGTTTACTGATGTTTACTAATCTAGTAAAACTGTATGTATTTTGTCTAACGTACACAGTCACATATATATTTAATGGGATACAGAGATGTATGAGTCTTATTCACATGTGAACTTTACAAGACAAGAAAAATCAACATAAGAAGATTGAGAGAGCATCTAGTTTAAGAGATGAAAACAAGCAATATGACTGTGCCTCCATGAACAAACAATGCATACAGAAGCTCAGAAAGAGCTGAAAACTTCTCTACTGTGCAGTAGATATCTCAGATACAGAAAATTTCCATCTCAACAGAAAACATGAAGCAAATGCCTGTACAACTTTTACGTCTTAATATTTAATATAACATTCTGGACAATATACGTGATGAATAACAGTTTCAAGTTAATGTTGCATTGTGAATCATTTTCCAAGGCACTGATGCAGAAGGTGTATTTGTTTCAACAGCAGAAATGGGTATTAACTGAACAAGAATAAAGGGAAGAATTCATTTGAAACCAAGATGATAAACCAAAATCAATAGTAAAATGTATTCACATATTTTCCTCATTGTGTATTGATTTTAAAATCTAAGCTGTTGCTGTTCAGCACAAATTAACTTTCATTTAGAAACATAAAAAAAAATACAGCAAATAAGGGTAATGAAAAGAAATTTTTCAGTGGTAAGTGTGGCTCTAACATAGCTTTTTCAAGAGTTTGTTATACCAGCTGTGTACTGGATTACAAAATATGAAATGAAAGCTGATTAAGTCATATCCAGGTACACAAGAATACGGAAAATGAAGAAAATGTGCGAGACAGCGTAACTTCATATTGAAGGATACAGTTTGAATCTGTGGATGACACTGCAGATAAGTATGTACCCATGCCATGGATTTATGTCTAAATCATTATAACTAATTTTTATTAATTCACTTTCTAGAAATGCCGATAGAGAACATTTTCTAGACTTTTGAACTCTTTCAGTTAACTGATGCTATTAGGTGTGGTTTAAATTTAAGAGGGTTATTCTTTGGTGATATTTGAGCCAGTGGCACTACAGAGATTTCACAAAACTCTAATAAAAGCACTGAACTGTATAAAACACAGAACTGCTTTATAGATCACTAGCTTGGTGAAATATTTCATGGTTTTTATTATTGTAATTACACAGATTGTTAAAACAAATATGGGCCAAATAAGGTGTCTAGAATGAAATCTAAGACCCTGATTCATATCCTCTATGCTTTAATGGATAAGGAATAAATATCTGATGTAGTTATGCTAAGATACCTTCACAGTAAATAGAAAGGAACACAAGCATGCATAAAGCCAGCCTTAAATATCTTGTTCACACTTAACTGTTCACCCAACTTTTAGATGCCTAAGTTAGACAGGAGAAAGCCTATCAAGAATGAGTTCAAATAATACACTCTAAAAATTAGGAATTCAGAATAAAACAGAGCTTAAAATAATGCAAAATTAGGTGGGAAGGAATATTAAATATTAAACAAATGGTGCAGTAGAAACCAGTCACTAGGAAGAAGTAATGCAAATAGACTGAATCAGTGATGGGATAACAATACAGAAATTCTTTCATCAAAAGGCAATAGCAGCATTCACAGTAGGATAATGATGCTCGAAACTGGAAATTAAACACTAATGGCCTGCATACCTAATCTTTGACCTCTCCTGCCACCCAAGCCAAAGCTCATATTTATGTGCTTTATTACCATGTGTATTCTGTGGTCAGAGAGACATTGCTTTGATATTGTACAGTGCAGTGTAAGCTTTCATCTGTTCTGTATAATCACAGAGTTCTCCCTAATGATGTATTTACATAAAACATATTTCTAGCCTAATTTCAATAGTGAAGTCAACGAAAACTCTCAGAGAACCCATGCAAAACCTTAGAAGTTATTTTTGCTGATGATGGTAATGAATGTTTCATAATACGAATATTGGATATTTTTGATTGTCTGGCTTTCTAAAATTGAAATGAATATGTATATGCATCTCTATTTCATGCTGTGTTGTTCTTAGCCTAATTGCACGTCTCTACTTTGACTTGACTTCTGTTTCTGAAGCACTTAATAAAAAAATTGTATATATATGTACATTTTTTGTACCAAGAGTTTTAGATAAACTGAATTTTAAGAGAAAAATATGCTTGATCCTTTACTACTGACAATGAAAAAAAAAAAACCAATAAAAGCAATCACTCAAACCAACAAATGTAAGTGGCCTGTCAAATAAAATATGAGCATTCAATCATGTGTATATAAAAATAAATACATGGTTGATTTTGCACAAATTTCTAAATTTTTCTACTTGTTTTGAAAGGATTACATTATTTCATTTCCATAGACAGTTCATGAACAAAATATGAAATTTAGAGTTTCATAAGAAATCACAAGGTAGCATATCTGTTAGCAATAAAAATTAAAGAGAGAGAAATATTATGCATTTAATAGTTTGATTGTTCTAAAGAACTCCATTCCTTAAGAGAAGATATATACATAAAATTCAAAGTAGTTAATATTATCAAGTACTTATGATTGTGAAGCTCTTTTGGAATAAATAGCAAAACCAAAAACTTTTTGTTTGCATTTCAAATTCAGAATGACTAAAAGTGACCTTGGAAATCACACAGTTTAGACAAAAGATTGAGGAATATCATTAGATCTTGAAAAAGTGAAAGAATGGGGTGCTAGAAAGACAAGACCACAAAAGAGATTTACAGAAAGAAAGGAAAAAAAAATCCATAAAACGTTTTAAATTAATGTTGCTGTTTATCTTACCCCATTGATAGAATGTTTCAAAATGGAAAAATTTCTTACTGATTTAGAGAAAAAAAAGTAACAAATTAGTTGCACTAAACAAATTCTTTCAAAGATTTTTTTATTTAAAATGGTTTAAACTGTATATTTTCTCTCAATGAATGATTACTACATATATGCAATCACACAAATCCTATTGGAATTGGAAATCTTATTTTTTCTTCTTTATTCTTCTAGAATCATGAGTTGAAAATAGAGCATTTCAGTATCTGTACAAACCCATCTGTTTTTAAATTCATTTCAAAATTTTACAGAATTGATTGCTTATCATTCAAAAGATGAAGCAACTTCAATTTAGTGGGAAATCCTGTGGAACATCATTTATAACTCCTTAAATTTATAATTCCTGTAGACCATAAATAAACCAGACTCTATGCAACAGGTGTTCTTGGACTGTAAAACAGCAATTATTTTAAAACACTTCTCATTTCAGAGGAAAAATGCAATACTGTTAATGAAGAAAACAGTTTTGTTTCTTTTCTACCCTCTTATATTTCTTCTGATTTGAATGTCAAAGAAGTGCAAGTAGGTCAAAATTAATAAGAGTTTAAATGCTGGGGATTGAACTTTTCATCATTTCACTGAAAACGGGGCAGAAGAATTTTAGGCGTGAAGATGCAAGGGACACCTGTGCATCTTAAAACTCTAAAAGTGCATTGAAGTAAAAAAAAAGGATAACGTGGCTAAAACAGAACAAAAGAGATTCGCTGTATCTTCCATACATACATTCA
>VZUA01031748.1:11416-22079 GCA_013401035.1 Horornis vulcanius
CCTTCTCATCCACCCTGGTTTTAATTGTCCTGGTCACCCTCATCTTCTGCCTGATCCTCCTCTCCCTCACCACCTTCCACATCCACAAGAGGAAGATGAAGAAGCGGAAAATGCAAAAGGCTCAGGAGGAGTATGAACGGGACCACTGTGCCCGCAGCAGCAATAGCAGCAGCCAGCACCCTGGGACAGTGGTGCAGGGAGAGCCACCCCAAGGAAGAGACAGCCGACTGGGAAGACCCCCCCAGGACTCGGAGATCCAGCGCTCCTCTCCCTCGGCAGCCCCCAGCTCTCAGCAAGCACAGGCTTGTTTGGACACAGCTGGCACGGGGCTCCTGCAGACGGTGATTTTGTCATGATGGTTTGGGCTAGACCTCGCAAAGGCGCTGACTGATGTTTGTAAATATCTGAGTGATTATTCTAGACCCCGAAGAAGAAGAAAACATTGCTAATTCAAATGAACAAACAAGCCCATGATCCAAGCGCATGACAGATCACATTGCGTTTCTCATTGACTGTGTGAGGAAAGGATGCGTCTTTTTACTGGAGAAGGAGCTGCACAGAGCTGCTAAATATCAAGTCATCCACCTACACGAGAGGGTCAGGGGTAGGGGAGTCCCTTTTCTCTGGACATTATTACCCCAAGTACAGGGATAATTGGTTTTCCCGCAGCTTTTGGGATTCCCACTGCACCCTGTGTCATTGTTACATGGTGTGGGTTGGGGTGTGGGGAGAGAGGCAGGTCTGATGGGTGCCTTGGGACCCTTCTGTCGTCTTGGAGCAGACAGGTGGTACACTGTGGTCTCTCCTTTTGTGCTGGGATCTATGCCCCCTGTCCCACCCCTCTCACTCCTTTCCAGAACTGGGTATTGCTTGGTGTAGAAATGGCCAACCCTCGTTGGGTTTAACTGAAAGCACTCTCTGACCCCAGGGCCCTGTGTCCCCAGCTGCAGCACTGAGTGACCCACTCACTATCTGGGGGATGGAGTCAGCTGTCTGCACAGAGTGGTGCCTGAGCTTTCCTCTCCCATCAGCTCCCTTCATCTTGCAAAGCACCCCCTTTCCCACACCATGAGCCATGAAACCCAAACCCAGTACCGTTCTGTGTGGAAGGGAGAGGTAATGTGCAGTAACTTGCCTGTCCACTCCCAGGGGAGGTTGTCTTTGTGCCTCTTGTTGGTCCTGAAACAATCCAGTTCTGCACCAGGCACCCTGCACTGAATGCCTGCCTTTACAGCTTTGTCTCCCAGCAAGGAATCCTGCAGCAGTACAGATCTTGGTTCTACTTTTTTAGGCTGATGTGTATTTTCAACCCTCCTAATCTTGTAGACAGTTAGGGACAGACAACACTTAATTTTATCGTGTTTCCTCTCTTGGGAAACAAATAATGCAGTTGTGCAAAACGTCCACTCTCAGACCCTGGCAGATATTTATTTTTGAAGTGGCTGCTTAGAAGTGGTGTAGTTTATCCCTAGCATGCACAGAGAGTTTTGCTGTCTCTGGTTGTTGGGTGTGAGTGGCTGCTGGTACTGTGTGTGCTGGAGGATGCAGTGTGGTTTACAGAAAATGCGTCTTTGCTTAGCGATTAAATCAATGACCATTACTTGAAGGTGCCTTAACAGCATGCCGTATCCAAACTTTGAAACATATAGTGTGGTATCGTAGCAGAGGCAGCCCTCTACTGTGCATACTAACATCTAAAAATTACAGCAAAGAAAAAGTGATCCCGAGGGATTTCTTTTTTTTTTTTTCTTTTTTTTTTCCCCCCTGTTCCATCATTTAAAGTGATTTGAGGATATAGTAGTAATAGTCCACAGTTTTTAATATTCTGTATCCTTTGTATTTCTTCTCTGACATGCTCTGTCTGCTAGGGTGGCTGACTAAAAACATTCCAGACACACAGACCAGGAGGTCTGTAGCCGTAATCTGTGAGTGAATGTCATTAGCCAATTTAAAACTGGGAAAGAGAATGGCAGAAGTCCCCCACACTCCTATAATACCCCAAAAATGCAGAGATTTCAGGGCAGTATTTCTGTTACCCTGTTTTATTCCTTCCTGATCTTTCTTGGTGTGATGGGAAATTGCTGTTAAGTTTGGATCCGTGCCTCCATCGTTTTAGGGAAGAGCTGTACCAGGGATCCCAAGGAGCTGCTCCACCCGTTGAGGTTAGTGTGGCGAGCTGCCGTGAGCGCGACAGAGCGAGGGGTGTTTGCAAGGATGGGAGCCACGGCTGGCTCTTGCTGATAATGAGTACTTCGTTGTTGCTGGGCAAGGAAATTGGCTTTGTTTTGTTTCCCCTAATAAAGGATGCATGGACTTTTGTGTTTAACCTCCTTATGCAACTGCGGCACAGTATTGCACCACAGGGAATAGATTTAGGACAATGAAGAGTGTTCAGTGAGCGCTGAAGGAGCTTCCTGACCGTTGATCTCCACTAAATAGAGAGGTATTACTTTCTCCTTTATTTTGTGCCTTTAAACCACCCCCACCCNAGATGTTCCAAATCACTCCAGTGCATTTCTGGTTGATGATTCCACTTCTTTAGTGTCTGAAGTCAGATACTCTTCCTTCTGCCTTATGCACTCAAGGCATGCAATAATTCCCCAGAAGTGTACTGCTTGTCACATCTCATTGCAGTTATAAAATTGCCCTATTTTTGAAGAAAAAAAGAAGGATGGAGAGACAGATACATATATATATATCTTTATCTATATACAGGATATACAGGTATATGTATTATTTATATAATCTCATGCCACTGAAAGTAGTTGCAAAAGTGTTAAATGAGTTAAAATAAATAAAAAAATAAAATAGAGTTAAAATGTTATCATGTAAAACTCTATCCTTTGTTAATTAGCTTTGATTTAATATTTTAATATCTCTGTATTTATGTAAATCTGTGTAAATTATATGGTCTATTAGTAAAATTTCATACTGACTTTAATTTTCGCAGAACTGTGAGCTTCTTGTGGTGTCATTTAAGGTTTTTTATTTCTAAAGTTAAATTAGACAAGATATGAGAAGTTGTAAATTCCTATTATCACACAGAATACTGCAATAAGGTTCATGCATATTCCCGGTACACAGCCCTATCTTGAGGTATTGCAAGCTTATGAGGTTTAATTGAATGGTCTCAGGAGATCTAGCTGATACAAGCAGGACACGTAGGTTTTCATTTTCATGAAACAATAAGCAATCTAGGGAATAGATGTGGATTTTTAAAACAGGGTTTATGCTTGGAGGTTCTGTCAAATCAATTGCTTCAAAACCCTACAGCTACAGCTAAACTTCTGCACTTAGCATTCAGTATTAATAAGGCTGATGCTTCTTTCCCCTCCCCCTCCTACTTAAACTAGAAAAGAGTAGAAAATTGTTCATATTTCTAAAGCATACATTTTCAGCTAAATGTGAAACTGCCCAAAGGGTTTTGAATATACATATTTTATGCAAGTGTAATATCTATGTATCTGTATCCATATATTTAAATATTTTTGTGTAACCTTTTCTACGATATTTGATAGAGATGCTGGGTAAATGCTTGTACCTTTCTTGAACATGAGGAAGGATTTTTACCCTCTCGATGCGGACATTCTTTTTCCTGTGAATTTGCACTGGTTTGGACGAGTGACAATGACGACCGGGCAGCTGAGTGCTGACTGATGGAAGCACAGACTGTCTTTGCTCTGTTAGGGGGCACATCCTCCGGCTGGATTTTCCTGGTTCTGAACTGGAGCTGGTTGGCCACTAGCATCCTGCATGTGTACGAATAAGAAGTGCTGTGGGGCTCAGTAGTTCCTGTCTGTCCAGCCGTTGTTTCGTGGAAGAAGCACGACAGCAGTGACTCCTTTTGTAGAGCCTAGTGGGAACAGAGCTGATGGGCAACGTGATGGCCATGCTGGCACTGCACTGGAGCATCAGTGATGCCTCGTCCTGCACTCCTGTCCTCAGAGCCTGCTGCTGCCCTGGGGATTCATCCAGCTCCTGCTGGCATCAACAGGAGTGGCTTGCGCTGACTGCCAAGGGACTGGGATCCCATCTGTAGTCCCCACGGAGGGTGACAGCTCTCCACATCACCACCGCTGACCCTGCTCTGCTCCTGTCCTAGCAGTCTCCACGGGGATGGAAACCACAGCCTCCCATGAGGGCCAGGTGCTTCAGCCTGGTGGCACTGGGGAACCTGCACTGCTACTGTTAGCTCTCCTTCTATGGACCGGGGCACTTAGGTTCCTACATGGATCATGGACAGGGAATGTCATTTCATTCAAATATCTCCTTCTGGCATTTTTTTCTTTGGGGGGTTTGTCTACTGCAAATGTAGTTTCAGATAAAATTTGCCGGGCTCTCCATCCAGACATGTTTTAACTTTTGATACATCTCTCTCAGATGTATATCTGTAAATTTCTAGATATATATCTCAAAAGAAATGCTGGACAAAAAGCAAAGAATAGAAACTTCACGTTATTGACAAAACTGTCCTATGACAAAAAAAAGTCTTTTTTTAAAAAATTTAAAATTCATTTTAGAGGCTGCTTCTTTAGTGTAAATAGCAAGTTACTCTGTGATTAATGTATTCCATAGCATTTCTGAGTAATTGCTATCTTGTTTCTGGAAAGCCGTGTCCAGTGTTACAAAGCAACTGTGCTTTTTTTCTTCTGTTGTTATAATTATGAGTGCAGCTTTTATGTAGGGAGGAAAAAAGAACAGGATTTGACTCTTTAGATAGGACTGAATTATTTTAAATCCAGTTATAGGACTTGATTGCTTTTTTTCCTTTCTTGTGGTTATTCTCTCTGCACGTTCATATTTTTTCTATGGGTACTTGAAACCCTACATTTTAATAAGTATGCAAGATATGAAGGGAAAAAAACATGACAAATGATGTAGGAAATATTATTTTTCCTCTTTTGTGTAAATAGCAAAGTTTATAATGACTTAGATACCAATTCATTACATTTCTAATCTCTATAGAATTTGGCATGACACATATACAAACCTTTAATAGCACTTTCATTTATGTTAAAAGTTAGAACTACTTTTATCTAGGATTAACTTACTCATCTCTTTCAGGTATCCAACATTTTTCCCCTAAGCCAAGTTTTCCATCTGATTGCAAAATAAATTTTTAGTAGAACAGAGCCTCCTTCTGTTTTCAGTCTTTTACATGTAGGTGTCTGGTCTGAATCCAGACAAACTCTTTAGCGTAGAAAATTGTTACGAACTTGCAAGAACTGGATGGTGTATGAGCCTTGAGGAGAGAGGTGACTGGCAAGCAAACAGGTGAAATGCCTGGCAATGGAAATAGTTGGCTTTCTTTTGTGGAGTTATGGAAGGGAAGCCTCGCTTCCACTGGATGGGCCTGAGTGAAGGGCGACCCATTCCAGCCACAGCAGAGACAAGTATTGATGTCCTTGCTGATCCTGTTGCTCTAAAATGTCATTTTCTATATGACACTAGATCTTATTTCTGTAAATTATATGTAATGTATTTCTTATTCAGGTCAAAGCGGTTTTCATTGCTTCATCAGTACTATATGTTCTCTGTGGATAATTAGAAGAATTAGTTTTCCAACCCTTTTAACCTAATACCTCTACAACCATCAATTTTGTATGAGTTAGGAAATAAATAAATATTTGGATCAGAACCGTGTCAGTAAAAATTGCCTTTATTTATATAATCTGGTGTTTCAGTTGGGTTTTCTTTGTTGTTTTGTTACTTGAAATGAAGCAACATAATCTCTTCATTATCTTAACTTTTCTAAGAGGAAAAACACTTTAAAGCAAATACTGCAAAATACAGACATACAAACAGGGAAAATTTTAACATTGTGCAGCAGAATGAAATCATGTAGATATTTTTGTTTGTTTGTTTCACAGTCCTTCCTTGCCACCTCCAATCAAGGAAAATTTTAACCTAAAATCTTTTGAAAGATTTCAAAGCACATTGCTTTGCTTTTATGGTTTACCTTTCCTTACTACACAGTCAGTGACCAAGTACAGGTTAAAACTTTTTAAATGGTATTCTAGGGGATTATGAGTGCTGTAAACAAGGGGCCAATATAGTAGGTTATAAGGTGAAAATATTAGCTCTATAATACAGTAAAAGCAGGAAGAGCTGTAGGGTGAATTTAGGATTCTAAAGGAATGTCTTAATTTTGTTCCTGGCTCTGTCACTCACACGGTGAGGCTCTGGCTTCCA
The DNA here is from genome assembly GCA_013401035.1 of Horornis vulcanius. NCBI lineage: Eukaryota > Metazoa > Chordata > Aves > Passeriformes > Scotocercidae > Horornis > Horornis vulcanius. The sequence continues at coordinate 17,609 of VZUA01031748.1, forward strand.
AGCTCTTTATATAATAATGTAACTTACCTATTAAACAGAGTTGGAGCCTGCAAATATAATGCCCTAAAATGAATAAATTAGGCACCATCTACATAAAAAATACTCATAGCATAATACAAATTAAAAGAGTCTTAATGCTGTAATCACCTGGCTTGGATTGTTCAAGTGCTTACACTTGGCAGCGAGATCCAAGTGGCACACTGCACAGCTGGGAGACGGATGGCTGGGCAAGATGCTTGAACAGTCACACTGAGAGGCTCAATTTAATTTTTAATTTGAAGTGGAGTACGTATTATGGAGGAGAGCCAAGAAAACTAATGTTTATTTTACCATTTCATCACACATAGCACTTCTTTTCTCAGCACAGAAAGCAGCCTTGTATGGTGTTAAGCAGAGTGCTGACTAAGGTAATAGGAACATAGGAAAAGATAATTCTTGAGAGTAAACCCACCACTAATGAAATTCATGGCACAACCTCCTTGAATACAGTGGGGCCTCAACTGTGCCCAAGAGAATCCCAGATCTCACTCTCTGCTGGCTGGCTGTCCTTTGTCAGTGTAGTCAGACTCTTGACGTCTCAGTATTTCTAGGTCACATGGATTTCTCCTGTCTTTTCACTCACCATCCATACGGTGAAGGATCACATGGGCTTACCTACGTGTGACACGCTTTTGCTCACTTTCCCCTTGCTTCTCTTGCATCCTGCTATCTGGCTTTCCACTAGAGAGCCTGTCTGTCTGCTCTTTCCACTAGGGATATGCTATGCTGGCCAGGCTTGCTGGCTATTCCTCCTAATGGGTAATCTCAGCCTATCTCTGACATTAGGAAATTCCTCACTGTAAGTGATCAGTTGATTTGATTTCTGCAAAGATTCTGTAGGACTTTGCTGTCATCTCAATCCAGCTTGTCACACATTTACCCACAGCCCAACCACTCTGCAGCAGGACAGAAATTTTTGAGAAAGTGCTAGACTTCAAAATAGCCTGAGAAATACCAGCACAATTCCCAGCATAGTCTGCTAGCATTGGAACAGCATCACATTTCCTGATTAAGCTGCCAACCCAAGACCACAGGCTGGAACTGCTGAGAAATCATCATTCTTTCATATCAGGAATACTACTGTAAGGAAAAGTGTCAGTTACTATAGAAAGGAGACAAAATAAGGGAGAAGATATGAATATTAATACACAAATATATGTAAAACCTGAGAGACAGACAAGATCAACTGAATGGCTAGCCATTCAGTCCACATTTTGTTCTTTTAAATTAGATTATCACAATCCATCCTATTACATGTGGTCTTGAATGCTTTTAGACACATTTCTTTACTTTGCTGCTCAGTCAGTGAGCCTGTACTTGTCTATGAACTCTAGTTAAACTCTTTAAAGTCTGTTTGTTTTCATTATAGAAACAGTTTCTATTAAATCATCCTTTGAACAGACCTCAGCAATAGCATAGGGGAGCCTTCACTTCCAGCACACTTTAAGAGCTTGTTCAATCTGGTAAACATGATGTATAAAAGAGGATAACAGTCCAGATGATCATATGAGGTCACAGCAAAAGTCTGTAAACAATGATTGCATCCAAACTGAAAGCAAGACACCTATTAAATCCTGAGATGGCCATGATGTTTTACCTGTCTACAATGAAACCAGTTCAAAACATCTCTGCTCTCCTCTTGAGTTATTTTGGATTTGTGTACTGCTGGAACTGAGCTGACTATGAGCCATTACCTATCTGACAGAGCTTCTCTGAAGTCAGTTCATCCTGAGGTAAAGGGATGAGGATGAACNTGGGTGATATGTGACTGATGGGTGTTAGTAGGACACTTGGCATAGCACTGTAGCCATACTGCAGGTCTAAGGGCAGATTCCTTAGCCCCATATACTTGCAAGTAAGAAAACATAACAGCATTACACAACTCTTGGTATTAGATCTGTACTTAATGCCTTTTATAAGTGAAAACTTTTTACAGCTTCCGGAGAAGCTCTTGAGATTGTTGTGCTCCAATTAGATTTCTTTTGTTTATTTTCAAAAAATTTCTTCTAATGCTCTGGAAAACAGAAACTCAAAATATGTCAAAATAAAGTAAGCAACAGGATGCTGTAATCCATGTGAGAAAGGTGTGCTTCTGAAAGACACCAGGCTGACAAATCTCTGTGTGTTCATAGCCTGGGGACTCCACCACCACAGAACTGTGTTTCTTCTCTGCTGACGTGCACCAGTTGTTGCAGTGGGGGGCCAGGAGGAGGAATTCAGATTTCCTCAGGCTGATGGAGTTGGTGAAGTTGAGATGGCATAAGCTGTCAACAGGAAAATGAAAACACTCATCTCCTGTCAGGGAAGGCATGGGGAAAAAGCAAGTTTCAGAAACAAAGATTTTGTTGGGTAAGAACTGGTTATTTGTTAAGGAGTATCTCTGGGATATAATTCACAGTACCTTGGCTCAAGTAATATCTCAGCACAAGGAGGTTTCCATTTGCCTCCCTGTCTCCTGCCCTCTTCTACCATTCTTCCAGACCTTTACTTTCACTAATTTATTATAATCTGAAGCAAGTTTTGGTACACCTGCCCGAATGAGTCACAAATGAGCTAGTGAATCACAAGGCAGCAGCAACCCCTGGGTGGGATGTGGAGGAGACACCCAGCATGGGAAAGGGTGCAGGGACACTAAACCCTTCAGAACAGTTGTGTGAGGAAGGGCTAATGAGACCATGTGCTCTGATCTCTCATGGACCATGGACATCTGGGATTAAATTATTGGTAGCCTTCTGTGGCAGTGGAGCTCCAGCTGGCTCTTGGACTCTGGCACACCTCACTGCCAAAATGCCCGCAACTTTCTTCATATCCTGTGGTACACAGCTCCATTGGCTTGCATCCTTCCTCTACCTTTTGAATGAGATCCTTCCTGTTTCCCCAAATATCCCCTTGCTCCTCTGTATGACCAGCTCCACACAAGGTCTACAGCTCCCACACCTGACCTGCCTGGCCAGCAGGTGGGATGTACAGAGCTGCACAGGCGAGGGCAATTTGACCACTGCAAACAAAGCTCCATTTATCCTTGCCTCCCTCTCCTTGACCCCAGCCCAGCCCCCCAACTATTTTCTAAGGATCCAACAACATTCAGCTCTCTGTTCTTCCCTCAAACAGTTGATGTTAACCAATGGGCCCAAAAGCTGCTGGGGGAGGACAACTGACAGGCAGTTGGGCAGGGAATATGCCTGCACTATAATGCAGGCGTTAGTGAAAGAAGTTATTTTTCACATCTCATGAATTGTAAGTAAATTTCAAGATTTTTTTTGGTGCCTGACTCAGAGTTTTGAAATGTTTGGATTTGGCAATGCTGCTCAACAATATCTCTGAAGCCCATCTGTGCTGTTTACACGCTCTTTCTTCAGCCCCCCAGGCATTGTCTGTTTCCTTTGGTTTTCCAGACTGTAATCTTTTGAAGCAATAAATTAAGGGTTTGTTTGATAATTGTGATGTTCGTGTGAAAGTTGTTCAGAAGGTGAATCATAGATTTCTAAGACTAAAATGGGATCTGGAGGCAAAAAGCTGCAAAATTATCTACAGTCTGTCACAAACAGGATTTTAATCCAGTATTTCACGTCTCCTGCCTGGCAGGTCCAGTGGCCCAGAAGCATTCATTTTTTAGGAGTCCTAGCTGATTTCCAGCTTGCAAGTGCTGGTGAATCCAATTCATGCTTTTGTAAGTATTTTTCAGTAATTACAGAGGTAGCCAAAAATTACAAGGTTTGTCCCTTAAACGCAGTATTTTTATAATATACAGAATGAAGTTAGCATGTGCAGTGGTTATTAGGACACTGTAAAAACCAGACATCTGGCAAGGAAGGTGAGCCATCTGTAAAAATACAGTTCCTATAACATATAATAACCCAAATGATGCCTCAGTTATAAATTCACAGCGCTGGGAGTGCAAACAAAACTATGTCCTGGGGGAAAAGTATGAGGAAGTGTTACATATGCAACCATGTACCTACTCAGAAGGTGTCAGCTGAAATAAATGAGATGTTTGTAATCACTATGGAATTTTGCCTCACAAAATGTCCCCCACTCTGTTTTTACAGATTTACCCTTGCCTCCCTTTACTATTTCCCCCTTACTCTAATGCCTCTTTAACAAAAAACAAACAAACAAACAAACAAAAAACTTGTGCTGTGCCTCCAAATATTTCTCTATTAAAATGTCTGCATCACAGAGCTCCTTAGTGAGCTGCATACAAACACATAGGTCAAATATGGTCCCCAGTTTCTTGTGTTTCTATAAAGATATAGATAAATATAGATAAACATGTATGTATGTTTGTAATCCATATACAAATTCTCTCACACAAATTTTGATCTGATGACTCTTCTTGAGGCCCAACATTTAACTTTCAAATTAATGGGATTTTCATTAGTTTGGAGTTATTTGTTCTTTTCTAACTGCTTAATTTGTGTTAGTTTAATTA
>VZUA01031749.1:0-12227 GCA_013401035.1 Horornis vulcanius
AAACAGGGCAGGTGAAAGAGCTGATCTATGCTAGGAGATATCTAAGAGAAATGAGATGTTGTTATTGAGATCTCAGGTAAGGGTAACAATAGCAACATAAGCTTACAAGTAAACCATAAATCTCCTATATGAAATATTTAATGGGTGCATCACCTATCTTTAAACAGCACAAACATTGCTCACTTAATGTTGTTCCACAGACCCACAGCATCTGGAAAAATAAACAGCTGCCCAGGACTTCTCATTCTGCATTTCTGCTTTCTGCTGGAAAACAATGATACGGGCTAAACATGTGTCTTGTAAACATTTGCCTGTGGTGCTCTTGCTTTGTATATTTACACAGCCATGTAAATTTAATGTTTTACTTTTGACAGAGAAAACCTGCAGTGACTTTTATGTTTAATACATTCATTCTGAAGCTGTTGCTTCACCTACTGCCAATACGCTTTTTTTGTTTTGTTTAAGAACATTAAAACACGTTAAGAAAACATATTTGCATCACGTAACCTTCACACTGCTGTTACATGTTTCAGTGGTCCAGAAAGTGATCTGTTCCAAGGTTTTTGATCAGTGAGGTTACTCTGCATCATTAGAGTGACTTGTCCAGGCCAAGAAAAGTGTTCAGAAGGCATGGAGATCCCATGTGAAAGTTTGCCAGCCTGGGAAGAAAGAAGCCAAGGCAATGTGAAGTCACAAATGTGAATTCACTGAAAAGCTGGATCATGTTAACAGGAGATGCAACACCTGGGTGAGAAGGAGAACAGTGCAGAGGCTGTTGAGAGCAACATGTGAAGCTTTAGACAGCTAGTCGGCAAGCTGGTATCTTTATTTTAAGCTGGATACAAACTTTAGAGGGACTCTTGCTATTGGAGGAAAAAAACAAGCAAGTCACAAAATATAATAAAGAAAAGAAATGCTCCTTGCTAAAGGAATGTAAGAACTAAAGTAACTAAAAATATTTACAAAAATGAGCAGCCAAGGATTGTAGAACAGGTATTAAAATGCACACTGTTTCAAAAATAGATCCCATATGGATCTCATCAAGCTGACACCCCTAGGAAGAACAGGTAATCCATGCAGTTAGAGAAGAGTTTGAGGGCACTGGGAAGGGAAGAACCTGATAATAAACATAGGCTAGGGTTAAGAGAACACAATCATCCTACTCATCATAACTCAAAAATTATTTCTCTGACTTTAAAGCTGAAACTGAAGAAGTTTCTTTCTCAGGAAACTGTTGCAAGTAGAATACCCTACTAGGATGATTAAAAGAGACAAAAAAGCTTTAGTGTGAAATCAGTTTAGCTTTTTTAAGGAAAGCCATTAACTACAATTGACTTCAAAGCAAGGGTTACAGTCTCCAGAAGGGACCTCACAAATATTTCCCTGGCCTACAAAATGCATAGATACTATCTCTAAGTTCTCTGCCAAGCATATACAATTTAGGGTGGTGTTACTACTTTTCTGAACAGAACAGCCAGAAGAGCAGTGTCCAGAAATATAATTTCAATCTGATTCAGAAAAGAATCCTGCATAACCCCAGAAGACTTAGACTATGTTTGCCAGAGCTTGTGAAGGCCTCCTGGGGAGTCCAAACAAATAGCAGTTCTTTCAGCTTCTACTGGAAGATAAAAGGATAGGTAAGACTCTTAGTGTTAGCTAGTAAGATTTTTTATGATAGATACTTATGGGATTTAGGAAATTTGTACCCCTCTACTGCTCTGCTTTGCCTGTGCTTAATTTCCTAACTGTAAAGCAGAAGAACATTCTGTTTCTTCCTGAAATATTTAGAAAAGGGAATGAGGTCTTTTAAGGATAGGCAAAGCTAAAAACAACAATAAAAAATAAAGAAAGCAAGACAGAGGTTCCTTATGCTGTCTCCAGAGAAAAAGGAAATTCAAAAATTGCTGTGTGTGCCAAAAGTGCAGGTTAAGTTAGGCAAAATGTTTCAGCAGTAGTAAGGACAGAGGCATACCTTGTAGTGGAACAGACATGCAAATTCATGCCCCAGACCAGAATTTTCATCTCCTTCAGCAAACAGGAATAGATGGGCATTGAAAACCTTGTGCCCATTTGGGCTTGAAAAGTTGTGCCCATTTGCAGGGGCCATGAGGCAACCAGAGGAACGAGGCCTGAACAAGATCCCTAGCTAGCAGGCAGGAACTAGAACTGTTAGATGCAGTATTTAAATACAGATACCTAATTAATAGCCTTAATCCTTAGTCTAGGCTAACAGTTGTAGCAGTGATAACATGGTCAAACAGCAATGTCTGGATATAGAGACCCAGCTCAAGCATGTCTGCTGGTTACTGTCTTTGCTAAAACAAAACTTCATGAAAACAAAGCAAGCATGTGAAAAGGAAGTACACAAAACATGTTCAGAGGGAACAACTAGTGCCAAATATTTCCCTGTGCTTGAAGTGTCACCCAAGTCTCACAGGTGAGAAAAATTGGAAAAATAACCAGCCAGTCAGAGCAAAAACTAATGGCTCCCTAAATCCCTGATGTGAGACTGGCATCTAGTCATTTCCATACTTCTCCTTTCTGATGGCTGAAGGAGAACCACATCTTTCCAAGATACCAAACCTTGCTCATCTCCTAAATAAACACAAAGCTCCCAGAGGCTCTCATGGGAGTGGATGGCTGGATGAGAACACAAGCCCCACAGCCCCACAAGACACACTGCACCTCCTGACTCCCTCCATTAACCCGGGCTCTTCATCAACAGAACCCTATAACCATGTTGTAGCTCTGCCTGCTCCAGTATCTCTCTCTTGGTGTAGTGAGGGTTGGATGTTCAGTTGTTTTTTATTCCTTTTTAAAACTTAGTTCCCTGATCTACCACATTTCCCAAATTCCATGCAAATCACTTACTCTCAGATCGCAGCAAGAGAGTGCTGTTGCTCACTATCACACTCAGGTCCTGGGAGAATGCAAAGAATAAAGGCTGCAAGCTGATCCATGGAGAAAAAAAGGTTCATAGACAGATGTTTTGTAAATGTAACTTAGATTCCTGTTTGCCACTTTTGTTTTCTATGGTAATTAATTCCAAGCATTTATGTCTGCCTTAAAACACCACATAGTGTTAAAATATGCTCACCAGGAAGACGGACTAAACATTCCCCAAAATAATAGCACTGCCATGAAATACAGATTTTGAGGTAACCCTTTGACCTTGGAAGTAAAATTTGAACTGGTGTCTTCAAAGGCCAGAAAAGCATTCACTAATCTTTGGTTAGCAGCTGAACTGGAAAAGATAAACCTGAGCTTTTATTGTAATGCATTTGGTTTCTTGCATCCATGCTGATATGGTCTCTACAAAAATACAGATCCTGATCTGCAGGTTGGTCTTAATGTCAGAAAGCAGTATTTCTAAACCAAAGTGTGAAGTAAGCAACCCATTGGAGAGAGGAAAGCAACGGAATAAATTACTGAAAATAATAAATGAGAAATGAGAAAAATATTACAAGTCGCTTAGCTAGACTTCCAGAACACCAACTGGGGAAGGAAAAACAGCAAAAGAACAAATTTTTTGTGTATTTAGCCAGGGATAGAAAAAAACCACAGTAAATAATCACTGTATTTTTATATATATTATGCTAATCCCTTGCAGATAACTTGCAAAAATAAGCCCGGGGTATAGTGCAAAAAAAGTCCATAGACATTTTGACACAGAAGCTAGAAGGAACAGGATCTAGCCCATGGATAATGTAAGAAAAACAGAACCAAGCCAAAGATTATTTTGTTTTTATTGGCAGATATTTTAAAGGGGAACTAGAGATTAACTATGTTCACCACTACAGAAAACATTTACTTTCAGAAGGCAATTGTCCAATACCCTCTTGAAAAAATCAGAATTTCTTTGAAAATATCTCAAGTTACTACTGAAGAACATTTAAAGCTGAAAATCACCAGTCTTTTCTGAAGATTAAATCAAAAAGGCATATATAAAATTAAAGCCTAGTTGTTTCTCTTTACATGGTGGAAAGTTTTGATTTTGTTTCTCTTAACATGGTGAAAAGTTTTGATTAAAAGTTTTATTTCTTATGTATTCAGTGTCTGGCCTAAAATGTAATTATATGAAGATTTGATACTTTGAGCCTATGAATATAAAAAGAAAGATTAAAACTTTGTACCTTTCATTCCATTTCTTTAAAGTGCAAAACCAAAAGCCCACATCTGACAACCTCAGATAGCCATAAAATTCATCTATCCAAACCACAGAATCCTTGGTTCTTGCTAATCTTTAGTTCTATTGGGCTGTCATTTCTTTATAGAGACAAAAAGAAAAACCAACCACAACAACAAAAAAGGAGAAACAATCACCACCATCAAAAAAATAAGCCCAGGTTTTAGATTATTTTAAAACAAAATCACTGCTGTTGAAGCCTGAATAAACACATGACGTGAACACCTGAAGGAAATACCTGCCATTTAAAGGAAAGATATATGAAAACATGTAACTCCTATTAACCATAGTATGTACTTGGAAAGCTGCTAAGTTTGTGAGAGTGTTTCACTATTACAACACTAAAACTGTCCTTGTATATATTTTAATTAGTACCCTGCTACCTATAAAACATAATGTTCAGTCTATATCTCTCTATTTTACTAGGCTGTGTATGAGTTCTGACCTGATATTCCCAGAACCTCCATCACTTCTGATGCATTGTCTTAACTGTGTTTATCACTATAAAATAAACCTGACGCTAACCTGAAATATGGCAATACAACTCCACTGCCAATTCAGCCAGATGTAGTTTCCAAGGGGAAAAAAAATCCCAATACTTGATTTTTAACCACTTGGCTGGCTTTGTTTCGATGCTCACCCACTGGGGCTAGGATGGATGAGGCTAATGGTATGATTCCTCTGTGAGCGAGTCTTTTGGGAGCCTGTAGCTGCAGTTACCCTTAGTGGTCATTGCATTGCACTTGCAGTGGTGCTGAATTACAGCCTTGGACAGGGAACTGCCTGGGGCTGCACAGTCTTTATTCCCATTGCAGTGTTGGCCTGTGCTGAAGTGTTCTGGGCAACAGTGAGATGGTACCACCTTATAGAGGCTTTCATGCAGTAGTGGGTAAATCTTTGACTTTTGAAAGGTTTCGTGGTGATTTGAGGTTATAACAAAGCCTTGAGACAGGAAATCTGCCAGAGTGCTGCAGATGAAGTTACCAGTTGCTTTTGAGACGCTGCAGGTCAGCTGCACCTGCTGCCCCTCCCCTGTGATCAGTGCTATCCAGAGGAAATCCTCATGTGGGTCCATAGCCAGGCACTTGTGCAAACAGACTGGTTCCTGAAACCCGTGATCAAATAGCACAGCTGAAAGCCTGGGAAGGGTCAGAGACATATAAAACAATGCCAAATTACAGCCTGAAGGCCATAAAACTGAGACACCAAGGAACAGCCCTGGGCTGTTCCAGGCCTGAGTGCAGTGAGCCCTGTTGGGGCTCTGCTGGGCGAATGAGGTGGGGCTGGCAGGTGTGGGGCCATGCTTCCCAGTCTGGTGGAGCAGTGGCTGTGGAGCAGCCTCACACCATGGGAAATATCACAGCACTGGCAATGACAGCCTGGGACTGAAGAGCACAGCAAAGCCAGGTCAGAACATTAGGCAAGTGTGAGGACCCTTTCTTTTTCCTTCTCTTTTTAAACCAAACAGCCTTACTTTTTTGTGCAAACATTACCATGCAACAACTCCGAGATTTCAAAATAAATAGAATCAAGCATCTAAAGCATCCTACTAACAGAGTTTAGCCCTAAAGATCTCCTCGACCACTAAGCATGCCTTACCATCTCCCAGAAACAGCCTTTGAGTGACATGCAAAATAAGCACAGTAAACCACCACAACAGATCCACACTGAAATGACAGTTTTTGCTCACACAGACAAGATAACAGAAATCAAAAACCTGAAACAGACTGCAAATATTCCTTTCTTTACAGCAGTGAGAAAAGATGCTTCAGGGGAGAGGAGACAGGTAGATCCAGATTGTAAAAGATGATAAAAAAAGTGTCTAGTAGCCTTGTAATCTGTTCATTGGAAGAACTCTTTTCATACTCTGCATGAATGATATGCTGCTATGAAGAGATTGCATTCTCCTCTTCTTCAAACTGCTGTCCCCAGGGGACTGTTACTGGACAGAGGAGCAGCTCAAAGTTGGTCCAGCTCTTTAGAGAACCAGAGTATTTTACACAATGCCCTGAGGTTTAGTAACATGGAGAGTCAGCTCTGGGAGCTGCGTTTGTTTCTGGGGCATTCAGTTTTCTCCCTCAAAATTTAATCAGAAATAACTGGCCCTTCTGAACAGCAGGAAACTTTGCTGCTACCAAAGCCATACTACACTGCTAGGCTCCTGCAGAGGTTGAATCCCTGCTGCATGAATGAGGCCCCCAGCCCTCCAATTCAGCCTCTTCCTTCTATGGAGAATGCAGAACAGCATTCCAACAGCCTCCTTGAGATCAGAAGGAAGAGCAGTGCACACTTCCATTGAATTTACTTGAAAAATAACAGTGACATAACAACAGAGAAGATTATGGGAACATTAAATCATTTTGCATCAGCTCAGTAAGAGAGATCTCTCCTTACTGAGTGCTGGGGATCAAAGCTTGTCCCAGGCAGATCTTCAGGCTTTGAGAGCCTGGCAACCTGACCCTAGTAACTATTTTAATGTGAGGAACCCTGCATTGAACAGTCAAAAAGGAGTATGCTTCTTAAAATATTTCCTCTGTGCTATTAAGCTGGCTAGCACAGAGCAGGTGTGCGTGTGCATGTGCCAGCAGTCACTGACAAAGCCCCATGGACTTTGACATCATACTGATGCCAGGGATGGTATCCATCCTGTGGGAGCATATGCGCTTCCAGGAACGAAAATTTCCAAAGTATTAATATGAAATTACGAGATGACAGGGAATGTCTTCCAAATTATGTATAGTGCCTTTTTACCAGAGAATATTTTGTGCAAGATACCTCAGTGTTGCAGAAACCACAGATAATGGGAAAGAGGATGAAATGGAACTTATGAAAATGTTGTCTGTAGCACAAGAATGCCAAATGTCCTGGGAAGAGATCCTTTGACCACTCCAGCAAACTCTATTATAATTAAGGTGTAGGCAAACAAGAGGCCATTGTATTCAATAGTGAATCAAAAGAACTTTCCAAATGCTAAGAGGATTTGAGAGGGAAACATTGGTAAATAAGAAATTTTAAGGGGAGGTGGGACTCTCACCACATATGGCTCACAACTGGCTTTTGCACTGGGAACAAGGACAAAAGCTAATAAATTCTTAATCTGGCACTCCAATTAAACAGCATTACCAAAGTCAGCATGACTTGTTAATTATATGGTGTGATGTCCTACCATTAAAGGGAATATAGCACTCAAGATTTGTAAACACTTGTGGCCAAAAGAAATTATAGAAGTCAGAGGATCCACAAAAAATTTTATTAGTAAAGTACACACTCAGCATGAGAATTTGTACATTACTCTCTGACGTATTATGAGAGAAAGAATGAAAGAATGAGGGAGGGAGAGAGGGAGGGAGGGAGAGAAAGAGAGAGAGAGAGAAAGAGAGAAAGAGAGAGAGAGAGNAAGAAAGAAAGAAAGAAAGAAAGAAAGAAAGAAAGAAAGAAAGAAAGAAAGAAAGAAAGAAAGAAAGAAAGAAAGAAAGAAAGAAAGAAAGAAAGAAAGAAAGAAAGAAAGAAAGAAAGAAAGAAAGAAAGAAAGAAAGAAAGAAAGAAAGAAAGAAAGAAAGAAAGAAAGAAAGAAAGAAAGAAAGAAAGAAAGAAAGAAAGAAAGAAAGAAAGAAAGAAAGAAAGAAAGAAAGAAAGAAAGAAAAGAAAGAAAAAGAAAGATTCCTATACTTCTCCTGTACCGTTTTGTGCTTATCTGCAGGGACTAGAACAAAGATGTTTTTTCTCAGAAAAGTTCTGCCCTGTAGCTGCATGGCTCTTTCGAAAGTCACATCTTGCTCCTTCTCATGGCATGTAAGTGCCAACAATCTTTGGTTGGCTCCATGGCTATCCAGAAACTGGTGTTTCACACAAACCAATTATAGCCCCTCATCATCTTGGCTTCTAGTTATGGTACTAACATGCTAACTGTCCCAAAATGCCCTAATAGGAGATTCAGACATATTTCCTGATATCAGGGGAACAAAATATGTATCTGCAAGATGTAAAAGAAGGTCTTTAGCAGCCTGGAGAAAAAAACATCTCAGATAAAGATGTGGGCCTCATATTTCTCTTTTGTTTTCCCAAGACCTGGTTAGGATATGTCAGTCTTGTTTATGGTTGAATTAGTTGCGCTAGAAAAAACTGATCAAAAAAAAATATACTAGAGCAGACAAGAAATAAAGGCGAATTATTTTTCCATACCAAATTCTGGCCTTAAGAGGCAACTGAAGCTGGATAAAATTAGGTGGATGTGGGATCTAAGCATCTTACAACTTGCAGCAAACTAGCCACGAATGAATGATAGCTCAAAGATTAAAGTTACATTAAAAAGTGCTTTTGTTTCAAATGTCACCATGTGCTCCTTTCAACTTGCCTTGTCAATTCTATTTCCATTTCTTGGCTAATATGACAAACCATATAAAGAGACAAAAGCCTTACAATTAATGCAAAAGTCACAATGGTTACCTATATAAATTTAACTTCTCACTGTCCACTGTGTCCTCATTGTGTTGTACATTATCTGATATACACTGTGATTACCTCTGGGCAGGGGCAATAATAAATTATATATATATTCTGCAAGTACTCTAAAGGAGCTAGTTAAATTAACAGTAAAGAAACAACAAACACAGTAGCCATTAATTAAAAGTGCTAGTTGCTGTTCTTACAAAAAACCCTCAAATTGTCACCAAACATTTGCAAAATATTCCATTCTCAAATTGCTTTGGCAATTGCATTGGAAAATCTCTGTGGTCAGAGTACCCAGTGGCATACAGTGGGCAGAGCAGCTGAGTCAAAGCAGCAGCATACTGGAGGTAGGGATACCACCTTTGGACAATGATCTCTTTTTACAGAAGGGAACCTCCTGCAGTAGGATTTTACAACAAGCAACTCTCTTTATAGATGAGTATCAGAAGGGGAGTCAAGCATATGCTGGACTAACTCTGTGACTGCTGCCAGAGACTGAGCAATGGGTAATGTTTCTCAACTGGACATGCTAATCCTCCTTACAAAAGCCAGACAAGTATGCTGAGCATTCATAGATTCAGCCTAGGGGTTTGCTCCAGCAACCTTCTTGTGGCATAACTGAGACAACCCAGCTGTGTCCTGGCCTGGAGCGAGCCTCACTAATAAATTAGAAGTCAACCTTTAAATACATACAGTGAGATTATAGGTATGACACTTTTGTTTCCATTGGATATGATGGCAGCTTTAGTAAGTGCGTAAGACAAAAAAACCCAAAGGTATTTAGCTTACAGCTAAGCTAGCCTGCTCTTAGGCAGGAAGCAACAAATTCATTGGGTTTTTAGAAATGGTTCCCCATTCTTTTTTCTCCCCATACTATATTGCTCATTTGAATTTAAAAAGCCAAGGCTCAATTTTTAAATGTCATTCTATGAAACACAGTAAATATTGTCGGTCAGGACAGATTTTGGAATGGAGCAAAGACAGTGCAGAACTGGAAGAAGAGAACAATGAGAGCCAAACCCAGGCTGGATTTGGTTGTTTTGGTAAATAGAGAAATGAGGGAACCCAGTGTCCTATTCCTTCATAGTTCACAATGGCTCCCATTGCTGCATCCATCTTCACAATATCCTGCCAGCAGACTCCAGCTACCACACTACACAAATATGTTATGACATCCTGCTCCAATCAGACTTGCTGTGCCATTTTCAGAGAACCTGGAAGGACAATCTGTAGTCTATTCAGCCTAATTACACCACTTTACAATCACTGTCATTTAAGGCTTTTTAGTCGATAGGTCATCAAAATAAAATTATTCCAATAACTCGTTCTTTTACCTGCCTGAGATTCACAGAAATAGTAATCAACATACAAAAACGGTTTCTCTCTCAAAATGAAATTGCAGGAAAGGATTTGAATTAAGGGGTATATTTGAAAAAACATAGAAGCTTTTCACTGAACAATGCTAATAACAGGAGGCCTTTAAACTCTATTGAAATATAATTAAATACATGTTCACCTCAAAAACATTTTAAAGAATTAAGCTTTCCTAAAGCCATTCCATAAAGCCCCTTGGAACCCATTATGAGTCCTTTCAATAACATTTACAACTATTCAGTTATGGGGTTTTGGTTTTTTTCTTGTTGGCTTGGTGTATTTCATGAGAGCAAATCTGCCTAGTGCCATTGTGTTAGCTTTGGGGGAAAATACAGTGCTATAAGCAAATGCAAATGCTCTTTTGTTTTCCCCTCATTACCCAGCAGAATAAGAATAGGAGTGTAATTGAACAAGTGACCTCACATTTGGACACACATAGGAAAGAATGAAATGTATGTTATTGTAAGTTCTCTGGAGTTCCCATGAGCAAACCTCTCCAGATATTTCCCTAAATGTCAGATTCTGCTTCATATGAAGTCAGTGGGAGGTTTGCCATTGTCTTCTGTGTCAGCAGGATGGAGCCTCTGGTACTTGTGTTCAGATGTGGTGACTTATCCATGCCCACCAATGTTACTAGAGCTCTGTCTGCTTAGGTTGGCTGAAGATCTGCCAAGACTTATTTATACTCTATCACTACCGAAATCACAGCATGCAGAAATTTAAAAAACAAAACCAGAAAAGGCCAACAAAAAAAACAAATTTCTTTATTCAAGGAGGTTCTGGAGGACAGTCCTGTGCCTTTGGGAAAGGACTGCACATGAACAGAGCTAAAGAACATAGAAAACATTTAGGTATGGTGGCAGCCAGGGCACTGCACAGAGCTCTGTTCACTCCTGCACGTGAGATGTCACTCCCCACAGATGGACATGTGAGAGCTGTAAGAGAGAATGATGCCTCCTCCAGCTCATGGGGCCCTGTAAAGCTGAGGTGAGAGAAGAAATATGTGAGTGCTAGGTGTCAGCAAGGGATGAAAAACACTAGCTGGACCCTAGGTAATGGAGAGAGACACCCAAATTCCTACCAGCAACACCACTGAACCCATGGAAGCAGAGATGGCTGGCAGAGCCAGCATGGGCAGGGAACAGAACTGCATACAAACCTTTCCATCTTGACATTTTTTTCCCTTTCTTGTTCTTTATGACCCAGTCTCTTCAAGTTTTCTTTACCTGAAAGACAAAATTTTCTCAAATTAAATTTTCAGTTTTAAAGTCCAGCCATTTTCCTGCAGACACTCATTGTAGGGGAAAGGCTTGGTAGATCTGCCCCAAACCTCTGGTCACTGCAGTCCTGTCAGAAGTACCAAGAGACATCATCTGCAATGACTCATGAAATTTAAGAGGTTTTGGTAATTTGGGATTTTTTTCTGAGGTTGTTTGGTTTAATCAAAGCCATTCCCCTTGCTATCACCTAAGCTGGAATATAAACAAACTCTTCTTAAAATTACAGTCCATCTTTGTTTTGTTTGAATGTAACTTTTTGGAAAACAAATCCTGCTGAGGTTTACATCTTGCTCAGCCTTTTAATTCAGTGCCAGACAAAAAGGAGACAGGGTGAACTGCTTAAAAAGGACAACAAGTACACTTTATTTTGGAGTCAGCCCACCACAGAGATGAAGAAAAAACAGCTGTGATGAGATTCATATTCATAAGGATCCTCCAACAACGTTTGCATTGCCATAATGCCATCTGCTTAATGAATATGCCCAGCAACAGAGTGAGGTAAAATAAAAGTAATACTCTCAGCTGGAAAATGGAAACAGAGGTGGCAAGTGGCTCTCCTGAGGTCACAGGACTTGTAAGTGGTGGAGACACCAACCCAGCCACCAACTCCTGGCCTTCCAGTCCAGGGCTTAACCAGAAGACCACAACTTACCTATTAACTTGTCAGTCAAAGTAGGCACAATCACAGAACCTGTAACAGGGAAGTCCAGGACTACTGCCACGACAGAATATGAAGCTGATCACAATTACAGGTGTTTTGGCTGATCTCAGAAATGAGAAAGAGCTGCTGGCAAGCAGTGATGCTGAATCCTGGAGCTGCTTTCACCTGTGTGGTAACATAACCTGTATGAAAGCATTTGTTGACAGTAATAGAGCCAGAAACAGTAATACTTTAGATTTAACTGTGTTATATTTCACTCCATGTAGTAAAAAAAAAA
>VZUA01031751.1:6297-19843 GCA_013401035.1 Horornis vulcanius
AGAAGTCAATCACTGAAAATTCTTGCTATGGTTTTCTTCCATTTTTGTTCATGACAGCATTTGGGTAGCATTACTTAGCCACCAGCAACTGAAAGTCAGTATGCTACAAGAGAAGACCTCATGCTGTGAAATATTTTGCATTGTAATGTTTTCTGAGGTATGGAACTCTTCTGACAATGTAGAAATCATTCTTATTTCCTTTGTTAAGTTGTAACAGTCTCATGCCAGTAAGATCAGTCATCAAAGGTTGGAATGGGAAGTACAAAGGGCAACTCATTCCAGTAGCCTTAAATATTTTAAAACCTTAATAGACAAGACAAGGCAGTTTGAAAATAGAAATGCAAAAACACAGACACTGAAGTGAAAATTCATACAAGTTTAGAATAAGTAATCTAATTAAGGGATGATGACAAAGGAAGACATGTCAATATTTGGGGAATGACTACGTTCCAAGATATTGTTTTAGGAAAGAGGAATGCTGAAGGCATAGCACGCCTCCCAAAGGCAGAGACTAAAATCATTATAATCCTCAAAGACAATTTCTGTTACCAACACAGCTGGTTTAACTGTTGCTCCAAAGTTTAAAAAATACAGCTAAAGCATAAGAAATGTGCATAAATACACATAAAACACACAGCTATTCTGAGATATAACAGCTCAAAAGTATCTGTAGAATCATTTCACATTTCCATATGTAATACAGGCATCACGGTAATGACAGAAAAATTGCAGGTTTCTGTTCTAAGAATGTTTTTCCCTTCATACTGTCTTTCCTAATTTATACTACCCCTCATGGAACCTATTTCCAAGGTCCTTGACCTCTTTTTTTGCTGTCTTAGTCCCTTTCTACTTTGTTATTTGCTCCTCTTAAAGAGCACAGATGACTTCTATAAATACTGCAGTGCCTTTGATGCCTGAAAGACAACTTTCATAGTAGAAAAAACAAATACATTGCACTGAGTTGAGAACGCAATAGTTTAACTAACAATTCAAGACTTACCACTGCATGGGGTATAGCTGTATGAAATTACTAGTGCTAAGGTGAAGTCAGATTTTGCCAACTTAATCAGCATTTCTCAGATAATACCAAGACCTCAGATGTCTCAGAAAATTGAAGGTACTCATACACCTCTCCACAGAAAGAGAATTGGCTAATAGGTAAAGAATAGTCCCATGCAGTTTAATCAAAATTATGATCTAGATGCAACTGCTAACTATGACTCTTTCATAGCAAAACCCATTCCCAGTGAAGAAATATTATATTAAAGCTTTGTTTCTCATACTTTACCATAAAAGCATAAAGAAAAGACTAAAGAATTACTATGACAAGTACTAACATACTTTGTGAGGACTCTTCTCTAGGGAAATAACACAAGTTTCAGGATGTCTCCAAAAATACTAATAATAACATTTAATCATATGTACTTTTAAGAATGTATTTGTTTCCTTTTTTTAAAATGGAATAGGATAGTCTACATTCCATTAGATAATTTAACTTTGAATAAAGTCCTGCAATCAGGACTCCACAGCAATAACTTACAGGGGATGACAGTATGTGGTAATTACTCAAAGACTCCAATAGTTTCAGAAACCCACACCAGCTAACAGTGGTTTGTTGAGAACGTAGATAGCATGCAAGTAAAACATAAAACCTTACAAGGAAACAGTTCCCAAACGAGGGATGCCACATACTTAAAGAAAAATTCTAATATACGTATTGCTACTACATACTATCAACTACTCCACTAGCTCCATACTATCAACACCTCAGCATTGCTACAAAACAGATCTGGAGAACAACAAGGAGTAGCAGCTCTTGAAGAGTTCAGAAACCAGCAAATCCAAACAACACAGGCCTAAGAACAATGCCCAAGAGTCCAGACCATCAGACAAACCTGAGCAACAAGAGCAGGTCCACACACAAGCCAGGAACTCCAGAGATAACTGCAAATACACAAACCTACAGCTCAGGCCATGCTCAAACAAAGGCCCAGGCCTGAGCTTAAATAGAGCTTGGGGCTTACGGGCAGAGGTGTGGGTGGAGAACTCAGGTAAATGTGCTCAGGGTAATTAAGGCCCATCGGTGCACTCTCAGTCCTGCGAGGGCTTGGGAACAAAAACAGTGAAACAAAAGGAAGCAAAAACAAGTGCACCAAAGGCTTTCAAACTTAATTATGCACCCAGCTCCCTCCTAAAAGCTGATTGTTTCCCATGATAAAACAAATGGATTAATTGGTAATGCATTTACCTAATTTTACAGTCTCCAAAGAGAAAGGATTTAAAATTCCACAAAAATACTTCAAATAAGGAACATTGAACCTAACCATAAAAAAAATTGTTAGGAGTCAAAGCCACGTGGAGTGAGCAAAACAAGTACCTGAAAAAAATAATAACCTGAATGCAGGTGATGCTGGCCAGGATAATACAGGTGTTTCACATATATCTTATTCTTAATTAATTATCTGCTGATTTAGCATTTAGTCTTTGTGCTACCTCTATATTAAAATATTTGTTTGTTGATTAATGTCTTTTATTGACTCCTATCAATAAAAATTGTAAATTACCTGATCTTGCTGGAGTTTTTAAATTAAGATTCAATGACAAATACCTTCCTGCTCTAAAAATCAGTCTAAGCAATAGTCTCACATGAATACTCTGTGACCATGTGAGGAAGTGGTAACAGTTGCTCTGAAGAAAGCAAATGGCCTATCCTAAACCTGAAAAAGATAAAAAAGAAAATCTACCCACCTTAATTGGAAGAAAGGAGAGAGAAAAAAAGTACAACACATACCTGTGGTGTGGAGGAAGGGAAGTGTAAAAAAAATTGTTAAACATTTTTAAAGCTAAGTTCTAAGTGGGAAAAGAGATCTACTGAACAATCAGCTTCAGTTCTGCTCCTGCTCAAAAGGCAGGCATGGCAAGGTTTCCTGAAGTGCCTGGGTAAAATCCTTAGACAATTCTGGGTAGATTCCTGGAATGTTCCTACAAAGTAGAGAGAATTCCCAGAAATTCTTTTAGTAATACTTTCTAGAAAGTACAGAGGGGATTCCTGGATGCACCTGGAAAATTTCTAGAAAACATGGGGCAAATACCAGATGAACTTCTAGGATATACTCAGAAAATATCTACAAAGCAGAAGACAAAATAGAACATTTCTAGAAACCATTGGCAGAAATTCCTACAAAGCAAGGAAGGAAAACTTTCAGAAAGCACCATGAAAATTTCTATCAAGCCTAAGAAGAAATTGTGAAAATTCTTTAATAGCACAAGGGAAATTCCTAGACCCTACAGTGGGAATTCCTTGAAAGTATTTGGGGAAATTCCTAGGAGGCACTGGGAAAAGCCCTAGAAAGCTGCAAGACCATTCTACATAAACCATACACTAATCTGTGTAACTGCTACGTGGGATTTTCTAAGAGGGAAAATGTGCATACAAAACATATCCCTAACATTTTGTAAGCCCGAAACCAATTCTTGTATAGCTTTATTTGCATAGTGAAAGGGACAAGTATGTGATGCTTTAAGAATGTGCATTAGAAAGTGAAAACTTAGAGCAGTGCTAAGATAGAGACAGAAAGAGTAAGCATGTGTGACACTTTCACTCTCACACACTCCTGGTTTCCAGTCAGTTCAGCTTGCAGAAGTTTCTGACACCAGCAGGAGTCTGGCTCTTCAGCAATCTCCCATGAGTGCTCTTCTCACAAAGACCTCCTCAATCCTGAGAACTCTCATGAAAAACATCCTTTGATAAGTATTCTCCAGTTTCCTCTTGCACCAACACACAGTTTTCCATCCACAGCATCCTTCCATACTACTCACCATGTGATGGTTTACCTCTTCTTTCTTTTTTTTTNTTTTGTTTTGTTTTGTTTTGTTTTGTTTTGTTTCGAACAGAGGTCTGACTAGCATCAGTTGTTCTGGTATTGGAAGAAACCTTTAAACCAGGCATTTCCAATACAAATCACAATTTTGCAAACCTCTTCCACAGCCTCCTCAAAGTTTTTATCTTGTTTTGGGGAGATATAACATAGCTTTAGTCATTTCTTGGGACTGAAACCATTCTGTACCTTTGATAATTCTTGCTGCCTTCTCTGAACCTTTCCCAGTACTAATACATATTTTTGAGGACAGGAGATCTGAAATATACACAATATCTGAAGTACAGGGATACCATAAACACCATGGCACTGAGACAGTTTTTGTTATATTCTTGGTTCCTTTTAAAATCAATTTTAAATTGATTTGCTTTTTGCACATCAAGCATTGAGCTGACATTTCCATGGAATCATCTATCTGGATGCTATAAAAGTGACTTTTCCCTCTGATTGCTCTTCCCATTGTTCCCCTTTGTTCTCATAGCTGTATACTGAATTTAATATGCCATTTTGCTGCTAAGTTCCTCAGGTTTGTACGGCCCTTCTTTTATTCTCAACCAATCTACTCTCATTCCTACACTGAACACCACACAAGGATCTCACTAGTCCATATCCAAAAGAAGATTTAGTGAACCACTGGATTATATATTTTGCTGAAACAGATAACCAAGCATCCCTAAGCAGAAATCAAAAGGTGCTAAAGACAAATATTGACAAATTGAAAAACGTATCCTGTTAAATTATCTGCATTCTCCCTTCTTTGAGAAGCTTTCACTCCAAAGTTTCAAGAGAAGGGAATATGTAGTTGGGACTCCAGTCACTCCCAAAGAAATGTAGAGTCTTAGCATAAAACCCTTTCCTTGGCAACTTAAGACAAAGGAGTTCTCACTGGAAAGCTCCAGGTGCAGGCACACATCTTTCCTGATGCATCTGCCATGATGGCAACGACTTCCAGTACAGATGCAGCATCAATGGTGTCCACCTAAAGTGCAGTAATTTCACCAAAACTTCTGTCAGCAGGCAGAGATTTTCCACACTGTAAGGCCTGGGCCTAACCCATCCCCTGGGCCTTGCCCATCCAAAATTCCTAACTGAAATGGGAACTTTTTCCATGTAAAGATACAAGACTGGATGCTCACTAGAAAATTAAGTAAACACATTGAGGGTGGCCCTCCCAGAAAGACATGCAGACACACGAAAGCTCTTTCCACTCCTTTTCTAAGCATGTCTCTACTATTTATTTATGAGGTTTTGTTATAATAAAGCCTGGTGTTTGAAATGTGCAATATCTGGCCTAAGTGCAATACAGCATTTATACTTAGTCAAAGAACCTCCACAAATAAAATCCTGCTCTAAAGCATATACATGCCAGCTACTCAATTTGAGCTATCCTTATTTGATTAATAAAGAATCAGACCAGATCTTCAAATCCATCTACCATGAAAATAGACTGTGTTAAAAAACAGAGTTAACTTGTCAATTTAATATGAAAATTTCCATTCCAGTAATAGAGAGGGTAAAACCTACTAAAAAAAGAATCAGCTTAATATTTTATTTACTTTCTATGCAGGGAATTATTGTAACAAGACACAATTATTTTATTTCGTGAGTTATAACTGGGAATTTTGAACATCAGTCTACCAAAACTCAATACATATATTAAGGAAAAAAAAATCTAAATAATGTTCTCTTTTTTAGAACCTTTAATAACTGTATGTTCTCCTTTAAAAGAAGTTAAACTGGTGTACAAAATATGAAAAAAAAAGGAACATTCTTCCCCAGAAATAGAGAGCAACAATCCCAACACAAAAAAAGTAAGCTGAAAATTATCTGAACACTCACTGTCCTGGATTTTCAGTTTCATATTAGAAATGGAGTGAAGACAATGCTGGACAATATTTGATTTCTCCAAGAACTGATGACCACTCCCTAAAAATTATCAGATCTGAAAGGAGAAATACAGCCATTCTTGAAGATCAGCTGCCATCTAGTGAATGGTGAGAAAACTGTTTGAAACATTACTTTCAGGTTTTTTGTCAATTTAAACTCGATTCTTGGTGGAATATTTTTTGCCACTTTGTCTCTGTAAATGTTGGGGTCTGTAAATTATTCAGGATCATGGCTACTAAAAGTATGCATTTGAAATGAGAGCAATGTCACTCAGCAAAATTTTCTAAGAAAGTATACAAATATGTGATTCCACAATTTGTTCAAAAAAAGCCAATCCTGTGCTCTTTCAATAGGACATACTAGTTTTTGGGAAGGCTCACTTCGCTATATTAAAAGAACTGAACTGTCAGTGTCTTAAAATAAAGTAATCAGTATTACAGCAATAAAACACAGTAAAAACTTAAATAAGTTTAAGTTAAAAATTACTGAAATGTGCTCATCAAGCAACAATAGCAGAGGGGTTTTTTATTGGACATCAACCTTTGTTACTTTGTTATTTAAGATTAGATTTGCAGGTGTTTTCCTTCTCATAAGAAATCAGAATTTCCAGATGTTACAGCAAGTCTGTTAGAAGGAACCACTGTATACGAATATAAACTACAGAGCTCATTGCAAATATTCAATTTTCCATACTTTTCTTTCCTAAACACAACTTTTTAAAATCAAGCAGAAGGTCTAT
The DNA here is from genome assembly GCA_013401035.1 of Horornis vulcanius. Lineage (NCBI taxonomy): Eukaryota > Metazoa > Chordata > Aves > Passeriformes > Scotocercidae > Horornis > Horornis vulcanius. The sequence goes on from VZUA01031751.1 coordinate 12,802, forward strand.
CCTTACAGTCTGAAACTCTGAAATACAAATCTGCCATTTTAAACACAGTATGTTTTTTGTTTAATCGAGTATGTACTTGAGGGCACTCACGTTTATGAGAACCTTTGACAGAAAGAAATAAAACAAGAGAATATGTTTATAAGACATTGGCTTGAAAATACATTCACCTTCTTGGAATGAAAGCTCCTTATAATCTTTTGTCTGCATGTTCTCTGGACAGCCATTAGTATGTCCTACATCAAATACCTGGTAAGTCTACATATTCCATATATCATATTCTACACAAACATTTGCATATGTGTGCCGTACAGAACCGTGCTATGAAAAGAAAGATTAAGTCAATATCCAGGAGTAAAGGAATAGAAAATAAACACTGAAATGAGAAAATTTGGTCATGAATTGAAGGGAAATGTATTACAGGCCCTTTTGCACATAATTAGGCTTAAAGAGGAGGCTTGCTGATTTTCACAATTTGCAGCCCTAAAAATTCTTGTGAGTTCCTATTCAGCATTTAGAATTATTAAGAACTGGTACACTTAACACTGCCTGCTTTTATTCATATGGCTTATTGAAATATTTTGTGTACTGCCTTGGTTCAGTAATGGATGTGATTAACCAGGACACCATCACAAAGGTTTTCTTACCCTGCCCCTCCTGAGGCCTTCAGAACACAATGCAGAACAGATTGTAGTGGTGCCCTAAACCACCTTCTCTGGGTTTTCTGTGAATTTAACTGTGTCTGACTAGCATTGAACATTTGAGATCTCAATTCTTGTATGCCTGTGGTCTCAAAGTCTGTGTGTATTCAGCACGTGTGACTATTTAAAACAAAGCTACTTTCAAGAATAAAACTATGCACTTACTACATTTTATCTTGTAGCCCACAACACTGGCAGGCCTCCTGGAAAGTTTTTATAAAAGTACTGCACAATTTATGGCACAACCTAAGAAGGTGGCGGACCAAAACTTTTCTTAAATGCTGACTAAGCACTTATCAGAGCAACATACTGCAACAGTTTTACCAAATTAATGAATGAATGTTGAATGAATATCTGTGTCTTAATTACTTGTATCAGCAGCTTCTCAAGCCAATGGTGTGGCTCCCCCCACATTTTTTAACCAGCACCCACAGCTGATTCAACCATGACCACTGGTGACAAAGGAGCAGAGGGAAGCACTGGCAGAGGCACAGGAATGGGGAAGCCCAACATTTGGGAACAGGTTTAAGAAGCACTGAGCAGGTGGCACTGAGGAGACAAAAAGAGGGCAAAGAAATGAGGGTGGCAAACAAACCCTGTCATGACCAGCTCTATGGAAAGCAAGCCAGATGAATATTAGAAAGGGGGTCAGTGCATTTAGACTGTGGGATGAGGGTATAAGAAGTCTTCAGGACACAGCATTGTCCCCACAGGCATTGTTCTGACAGCCCTTCAAAGGGAAGGCCCAGGGCAGTGGCTGAGGCAGGGCATGAGGGAGGTAAAAGATATCGAGTACTGTGGCCAGTTCTGGGCCCCTCAGTTCAGGAAGGACATTGAGGGATTGGAGCAGGTCCAAAGAATGCCAACAAAGACGGTGAAGGGCTTGGAGCACAAGTCCTATGAGGAACGGCTGAGGGAGCAGGGAGGGCTCAGCATGGAGAAAAAGATGACCTTATCGCAGGACCTTAGCACTCTCTATAGCTCCCTGAAAGGAGGCCGTAGCCAGGTGGGGCTTGGTCTCTTCTCACAGACAGGAGCAGAGGCCACAGTCTCAAGCTGCACCAGGGGAGGTTTAGGTTAAACATAAGGAAAAAAAAAAATCTTCACAGGAAGGGTGATTATATATTGAATTAACTAGCCAGGAATCACCGTCCCTGGCTGTGTTTAAGGAGAGACTGGACGTGGCACTGGGTGCCACGGTCAGATTGACACGGTGGTGTTAGGACACAGGTTGTATTCGATAATCCCGAAGCTCAATTCCTACCGAATTTATTCTGTGACGCTGTGGGGTCTGAGGCGGAGCGCAGTGCGCGTGTTCCGCTGTGGCGCATGCGCGGGGCCGCCTGTCAGCGCGCGCGTGGCTGCGCTCCGCTCCGGTCCGTCCAGTCCGGCCCCTGCCCGGGGCGCAATGCCGGGCGGCCGCGGTGCGCCGGGCGGCGGCGGAGCGAGAGCCCCGCGTGAGGGCGGGACACGGTGAGTAAGGAGCCGACGGGCCCGCGCACGACAGGGGTGTTGCTGCACTCCCTGTCGGAGGCAGCGATGGAGGCGGCAGTCTTAAAGCTGCTTCCGCTGGACCCCGGAGATGAGGGCACCCAGCGGTGCCGGTTGGGACCTGCCGCGCTCTCCTTCCTGGGGGCCAGGATCGGTGCCCCGCTGAGGATCTCCGTGCCCGGCGGTTGCTGTGTGTGCACGGCGTGGCCCCGGCACGACCTAGCGGATGGGTACCTGCAGGCCGACCTCACCTGCAGCACCGCGGGGCTGACGGCGCGGGACCTGCGCGGCCTCTCGCTGAACGTGGGCCGGCTGCAGCTGCTGCCGTCCGGACAACTGCGAGCAGCCACTGCGAGAGTGGTCCTCAAGAACGCCGCGCTGAAAAAGTCCACTCCCAGGGCGGTGTTGCAGGAGACAATCAGAGAACTGCTAAGAAATGTGTATGTTTTGCCTCGTTATGTTGTTACTGTTGCCCCAAGTCCCGAAAATCCGGTGGTGTATATTGAAATACTGTCTGCATCTCCTTTGAAGGAGGGAGCTGGATTGATAACTCCCCAAACAAGCATTAAAATTAAGGAGGTGATCACTTTAGAATGGTACAGACATCTATCAGAAGACACTGCAAAAGCTTCAGTTGCAGGACTGGATGATGTGGGGAAGTCTTTGAAAGAAATGATTGATCTGCCTTTCCGCTTTCCCAAAACTTTCAAGAAGCTGGGTCTTTCTGTTCCTAATGGAGTGCTATTAATTGGGCCCCCAGGTGTAGGGAAAACTCTACTGGTAAAGGCAGTAGCAAAAGAGCTGGGTGCGTATCTGTTTGGCGTCAGTGGCCCAGCCCTCCATGGTTCAAGACCAGGAGAAGGGGAAGAGAATTTGCGAAGAGTCTTTGAAAAGGGCAGAGAGATGTCGAACGAGGGCCCAACCATTCTTTTTTTTGATGAGATTGATTCTCTATGCCCAAAGCGAGGAAGTTCAAACAGTGCTCCTGAAGATCGTATTGTTGCTCAGTTGCTGACGCTGCTGGATGGTGTGGGGAGTAAAGGTAAGATGGTCATTGTGGCAGCGACAAACAGGCCTGATGCCTTAGACCCTGCACTGAGAAGACCTGGCAGATTTGACAGAGAGGTAAATAAATCCTGTTACTCATACACTCATATTTTTCTTTCCTTATTGAAGTAGAAGGGGGCTGTTAATAGTGTTTTAAATGTCTTCTAGTCATGTTTCATAGTGGAATTTTAGAGGTTTGGGGCAGGTGTTTTGTTTCTGCCTTTAGTTTGCTGCAACTTGGGTATGGTTGTTTTGGGTTTTTCACTCTGAACACTGAGAGCTCCATGTACTTGAAAATAGATGGGAGGAGTCTTTTTGCTTCTTTATCATTAAGATATTGACCTGATCTTGAGGGGATTTGTTTGCTTCCAGATGCTTAGCTTTACAGGATTGGATTTTTTCCATTTAAGTCCTAGATTGAAGATTTGTGATTGAAGATTTAATTTCTCCTTTAAAATTTATTCTGACAGAGAACTAGTAACCTGTTGTGTCAAAACTTCTCTTCAGGTTTCACTAACAGAGGTTGGGTCTACTCTGGAAAACTTCCCTTAGCCTAGTAATCCAAAACACTTGCAGTTACGCAGCACACAGTGTTTGTGCTTGTATTGTTTATTTTCCTGGCTAAACTAACTCCTTTTAGTCACCAGTTTAATCAATTTCTTTAATGCTTTGATAATTATGATTTTCATTATTTTCTGGGATTTATAGATTATTGAGATGCATTTTTTATGATGATGTTTTACCAGGTTTTCATAATATATGACTGTTTATCTATTTTATTTTTTCCTACCATATTAGTCTAATTTAGTGGTTGTGATGTAAGGAAATTATTATTTCAGTGTTACAGGACTTGATAAACACTATCTGATAGTGTCTTATGAGCAACTCTTTATACAAACACTGTTCACTTGGAAAGTAAATGGTATTTTAAGTATTTCTCATTTGTATAGTGCTGGTAATAGGTTTCCTGTAAAACTCTTTAGTTGAGATATATGTATATAAATATAAATATAAATTACCAGTAGCCAATATAAAGCAGAGACAAAATTGCTTGCCTAGGTCTATAAGATAAATGACTATGGCAAATTATCTACATAAATTTTTTGTTTATTCTGTTTGGTTTAGGTTATTATTGGGACCCCAACAGTTACACAGAGAAGATCCATCCTGCAGTTGCTTACATCTGATATGCCCATTTCTGCAGAGGTTGATTTAGCTAAGCTGGCAGAAATGACAACTGGGTATGTTGGAGCTGACCTTACAGCACTCTGCAGAGAAGCTGCCATGCAGGCTGTGTCCCACAGCTCTTTGGTATGGTTGCAAATCAGTCAAGAACAATGTCTTTCCTCATTAATACTTTACTTTGAAAAACTCAACAAGTTGACGACTCACACCAAGCATATTATAAATAAAAATATGTTGGTTTTGCTCATCTTTTCAGTTCCCACCTTAGTTCTGTTATTACATCTGTGGTTTAATAGTGGCATTTTATAGCCTGAGATAAAATGTAGCATGTTCTCCAGTATGTAGTGAAAATGGATTTTGCAACTTTTTTATTTCTATTCATAAGATTGATGTGATGTGAGTTACCCTGGAAAGCAACTATTTGATTTAGCAGATCGCTGCCTAATGGAGCTATAATTTAGGGAATAGTAGTTTTCTCTGAAACATTAATTTCTGTTAAAATTGGTATTTTCCTGTGTAAAAACTTGCTATTAAAGAGGCTATATTTTACTTTACTTTGCATTTTTGTGTCTGCAGTGTTTGAGTTCATTAGGTCAGGAATTTACTTCCTTATTAGTTGTATTTAGCCTTATGTGAAGTGCTTTGCATATTAATGCAGCATTTAAGTATTGCAATAAATGTTGTTAATATGCTTTATCTGGGGTTTTTTTCAGGATTCAACTGAAACTCAACTCATGATTCACATGGGAGATTTCCAAGAAGCTTTTAAAAAAATTCAACCATCCTCTTTTCGAAGTGCAGTTGGACTAACAGAGTGTAAACCTGTGACTTGGGAGCAAATTGGTGGTCTTGAAGATGTGAAATTAAAGTTAAAACAGGTAATGTATTAAACTAATTTAGATAAATGGCTAATTTCTAATATGTGCTCCAAGGTATTTTGTACACTGCTTTATGAAAATGATTTCTTTTGCAAATTACTTAACTATAAATTGTATTTTAAACATTATTACAGTGTTATTACAATGCTTGAGTCAGAAATTTTGCAGTCACAAGATACCGCCACCAAGCTTAGTAATATAATGGAAAAATAGGCATGTTTTTAGTAGCTGAAAAGTACTTAACTTGTAGCCAGATAATTTGTCCATTCCTGAATATTTATCCAGGGATGGCTCTTGGCTGTTATCTCTTCAGGATTGCTTTTAGTTCTGTTTCAAATGGAAAATTTAAGCAGGGGACATTATATGAAGAAAGACTAAATCAGTATTCTCTGATTTCCAATTAATGTTTGTATCAAGGAATGGAAATTATGTACTTGGCAGTATTATTGATTGCTTGTTACTAAGATTTTAATCCCTTTTCTGTGTGTTGACAGAGTATTGAGTGGCCTATGAAATTTCCTGAGGCGTTTGCCAGGATGGGCCTGTCTCATCCCAAGGGTATTCTTCTCTATGGGCCATCTGGGTGTGCCAAAACCACTCTGGTGAAGGCTGTGGCCACGAGTTGTCACTGTTCCTTTCTCTCTGTAAGTGGTGCTGACCTGTTCTCACCTTACCTGGGAGATTCAGAGAAGATTTTGTCTCAGGTACAGTTTTTAATTTGTGTAAGGTTCTTTAGTCTATTTTTGCTTGATTTTTGTAAAGAATTAGTTAGAGCTAAATTTTGTTGTTGAAAAGATGATAGAGCTCTGATCTGATTATAAAATAGGAGTGGCTTATAGATTCACATGTAGATATAGTGAGAATCTAGCCCTATACCAGTATTAAACTTTGGAAGTATTTCTAGCCTTTTGTTTTCAATTCATTTGGGAATATAAATAAGAAGCAGAATTTGCCAATAGTAAATGTAAGCCAGAAGAGCTCTTAAGAATCATTGCAAATATACCTTTAAAGTTAAGTAAAATACAGAGTATATGTAAGTGGGATTCTTTTTTCACCTGACCTGATAGAATGCAGGCATTAATGTTATATTTTATTAACATTTGTTGAAAAGGTTTTTCGCCAAGCAAGAGCAAATACTCCAGCAATAATATTCCTAGATGAGATTGATTCTATCTTGGGATCTCGGGCACACTGCAGAACTGGCCACGGTGTCTCAGAGCGGGTTCTTTCTGTTCTTCTCAATGAATTGGATGGGGTTGGGCTGAAAGTTACAGAAAGAAGAGGAGGCAAGCTGCAGCTTGAGGCTCAGTGCCAAGAACAAAGTGATGAGGAGAGAAAGGTATTTATGCTCCCTTTTCTATATAGCCAGAATGAGAAGAGTTGTCCAGTTGTTCCAAAAATTTTAGTTGTTGGCATTCACGTCTTAAAATCGTCAAACTTAAACACATGCAAGAAGCTCTTTTACTCTGTCATAATTACTAGTTTTTAGAAGAGACTGTATATAGGCTGCTGATTGTTTTTACATAAACTATTCCTCAATGAGGCTTTGTTTGAACAAAATATCCACACAGGCTAATGAGCATTACTAGTTGGGTGTTCACGTTCTGTCACAAAAATCCTTTTCTTGACACTAAAGTAATTTTTTGGATTGACTGTGTGATTTTTACTCATAAAAAAGTTCCTCCCTGAGCTTACTTTTTAGAAGTACTTCCCCTACTTCATTTGCTTTTCTTTCTCACACAT
>VZUA01031751.1:23935-34521 GCA_013401035.1 Horornis vulcanius
GTTGCCGCTTGATTTCCCGAGGAAATGGGACCCTCGTAAAGTTCATGTATTAAAAGTGAGGTGTGGAGAAGGGTAATATAGAGGTAAAAGTGAAATTCACATATTAAAAGTGAGGTGGTGTGAAGAGTAATATAAAGGTAATGTTCAGAAACAGGTAACCCCTCCCTAGTTCTGTGTAACCCTTGCTCCCCCAACTCCTGGGTCTGTAGCTGGGATGTAAGATCAGCTCTTTTCTCTATTTTATCTTTCAGCTCATTCCCTTGGCCGGAATAATAACCATGGCAGCAGCTGGGGCAGTCTCTTTCTGTGTCTATTCCCTATTCCACAAATCTGATGTGATGTAAGCAAAAACTTACTGTTTGGAGCTTACCCTAACTTTTTTTATTCAACTGAAAACACTGTGTTTTATACACACACACATACACACACACAGACACACACAAATCAACTTGTAAAGAACAGTGTTTGAAGTATTAACTTAAAAAAAGATAGTATTCCAATGGCTTGGCTGATAATTGGAGCCAAATCCTATACCCTTAAACCTTTTGGGAGTTTATTAATTTATTTTAAAGTGATTGGAATAGGCATTTTAACTGTCAGGGTAAAAGTCCCCTTACTTTGTGTCTTTATTCAGTTTTGATTTTTCAGCTTGCTTCCCTTACAATATCTGTACAGTGCTGGCTTGCTTGGTGCTTTGGAAGCTGCAAATAAAGCAAACCATCACTGATTCCTATCCAGAATTTAAAATATAATGCCCAAACCTGTAAACTTGTCTTTTAGGGAACTCCTTACTTAAGTGAATAGCTCTACTGACAATAGGCTGCTCATATGAAAATGTGTGCAAGGACACCCCTTAAAACATAATACCTGTTTTATCTTCTTTTAAAGCATTCGAAAGGTTGGCAGTTCAGAACCATGGGAAGCTGTCGATCCTACCAAGCCTCAGAAGGTAATTTGTACATATAATATATGTATAAATAGCATAAATTTCCAACATAATGAATCACTTCTTTTAATGTGTAAGAACTAGCAAAATATGAATTGAGAAAACAAGTGTAAAGTTGATGTATATCCAGTTAAAGGTGGAAACAAATGCTTCATTCACTACTTTATGTCTTCACCCTATTACCTCATGATAGGGATTCCGCTCTTACACTGTAGGTCTGATCTTACATTCATCCTGTACTTCTGGTTGTTGTCCTATGTCCATTCCCACCCCAAACATCCATTTACTTAATCCGTTGATAACAGTGGAAACTTGGAGTATAGAGGAAGTGCTGTTTACCCTTACCTTGTTCCTTAATTACAGGCTTGAGTAAGAATGTTTGAGTACTGCAGCCTGAAGGAAAAATATCTTAATTTAATAGAGCACTTAGGATAAGGAAAAATAAAATTATTTGGCATTATTACTTGATTAATATCCAAGTGATTTTGTTCAACAAATTATTATGTCATCTGTTGCGTATTGAAAGGAAAATGTAAAGCCACTAGAATTTCTTCACTAATAAGTTGATGTTTGATATGGGGGGGTGTGACAGTGGAGTAGATGCTCACTGGGGTCTTACTAACTTTCATATTTTCCATTTCTTCCAGCTGGTAACAGTCAATCAGAAGTGGCAACCTATAGAAGAGCTGGAAAAGGTCAAAAAGCTTACGAAGTGAGAAGTTTCTGTTGCCTCAAAAAGGTACCCTATGAATCTAGTGGAATCACTTCTGCACAAACTTGACTACTGAAATCAGTGTGCGGAAATGCTTCTGCTACATTTTTAGGGTCTGCCTACATTTTTTTGGACTCTGGATGAGGAGTTTCATGGTGCTTTAGAAGCTGGCATAGAGCATCCACATAGTCCAAAAATCTGACTGAAAATACTCATTTTCAATAAGCATTTGATGTAAATTTTTGAGTATTCAGATGGTAGTTACGGATCGAAAAACCCTTCTTAGTTTTTGCAGAATTTCAGGATTTGTTTCAAAATACATTAGTTTTGCATTTTATTCATTTTTAATAAAATAAATTCTAAATTTATACATTCCATGTAAATTGCCCAAAAGCCTTTCTAAATTGGGATTCCTGGTCTCCTTCCTTTCTATTCTGTATTTCAATGTTATATAGAGACTAAAGTCATAGCCAGAGGTCGTCTTTGTACGGCAGCATGTGTGGGCATAAAGTGTCCATGCATTCCTTGTCCGTCTTAGATGTGGGAACAGATTAAGTCAAAACTAATGTTGTGCTGCAAATACTGAAACTTACCCACTGAGGAGTCCAATAGGTTATTTAAGGGTGTATTTGAGACTGCAGTTAGAACCTTGAAACCTAAGAGTCAAGCATGGCTAGAAGGGAAATGAAAATCGGTAATTTCTTTTAAATTTAAATATTGTTCATGATTTTTTAAAGTTACTAGAATTAGAAAACCTGCATTATCCAAATTACAGTGTTAATTTATTCTTTTTGGGCAATGTTGTTCAAATACAAGTTCCAATGCGTTGCACAATTTACAATATTTTTTAAGATTTCTACATGCTTATAGGAATATTTCTTTTATCAAATAGAAACTAACAGATTAAAAATTAGGAATGATCTGTGAAGAAACAGTTCCTCTTTAAGCTTCTGTGTGTTTGCTTATGGGTTGGCCAGGGAAAGAATGTAGTGGGCAGGTTCCCAGTAAAATCATAAGGTAATAAATGCATCCCATGGCAGAACAGTCCTTTTGTAGATATTTTCTGTATGTGCCCTCTTCCAAGCAGTTTCTCAATCTATTCCATGGTTTCTTTTACAATGGATGTTCGGAATTCATAATCTTTTCTGTGAGGAAGAAAGCAAAAGTGAAACAACTGCTAATTGGGAAAAGCCCCCTTAAATGAGTAATAGTCAAGTGCTTTAGATTATTCTGCTGCAGCAAAGACAAACTTCAGTTACAAAAGCTGTCTCCTGAATTCCAAGGTAGCTTGGCTACAGAAACTTTGTTTTCTTCAGCTGAGAAAAAAAACCCCTCTAAATGTTGCATAAATATTTTTTTATCTAGTAAGAATGACTCAGCAGCATTTATCTAAAGAGTGATAGGAGCTACTAGTCTTCAGAATAAGTCCTTAGCTTGTATTTTAAGGAATGACATTATGAGAAAATTGGATAGCATAGAACCACAAAAATACAGTGCTCCAAGGAATGCAAGTTTAAAGTATTTTAAAACAGAAAATAGTTTTAAATATTTCTCTGTATTTCCATATTTCTACTGGACTAGCAAAAACAAAGTGTCATGCTGTGAGCTGATGCATTGAGTTTGTTCTTCAGTAAGTCACTTTTTTTGGTTGCAAATACTATGACCTAAGTATCTGTCAACATTGGGAAAATAAGTGTAAGTAATTTTTAGTTAATTTTTGTATTTAGCCATGTTTCAGTGATGTTTCCAGTAGTACATGAAGCAGTGTGACTCCTGTCAGTCACAGGATGTTGCTTCTCTTCTCATGTTCTGAAGCATAACAGCTCTGGTAATAAAACTGCTTTGCTTTGTAAGATGTTCTGTTTTTCTTTATTAATACAGATTTTTTGGGGGAGAGCTTTCACACAATATAAGAAATCAAAATATTTTTGGCAGTTCAAAAAGATTATGAATATTGTTAAAGTTCTTAGGGTTTTGTGTCTTCTCTGACTGCCCCTAAAAATCTGTCTCCTGCATAGTGAGTTTTTTCTTGTAAGTGGCATACACCAAGAGCAATTACTATATCTCCCCAATCAGCTACTCAACATAAATCTATAAAGCAAAATACAAATTATTTCCTTGTTCTACAAACCGTAAAGATTCAACTGGTTGAATTTTATGAGCTGATGTTTATGAGAATAGTAAGACTTCCTTACATGTGTCATGCAAACCCATGAGTTTTTATTCCATGAACAATTTAGAGGCTATTGAAATATTAACAACTTTCTTATTTATCTCCATTTCCTTCACTCTCATTAGTTTCCTACTTCATTCTGTTCTTGGTTTTTGTTTGGGGTTTTTGGTTGGTGTTGGCTTTTTTTAATAATCAGTATCTCTGCTCACACTAGCTAGTACATTTCCATGGAACTATATCACTTCCAAATTTCATATTAATTTTGAAGTTTAGTAAAAATGCTTACTAGCTTGTTAAGGTTTCCAGTATAGGTTAGAAACCATTAGAAATGTGTTTTAATAGTTCCAATCACTATTAGAAATCCATCGTTAGAATCTGTGGTCATGCTTCTTTAACCTTTTCTATGTAGTCTATATGTAAATAGCTTTCTGGAAGAACAGAAGAATAGAAGGTTGATTTTTGCAGTGTATAAACAATGAATTACTAATTTTTGTTATTACAGTAGTACTTCAAGGCCTTAAAACTGCAGATCTTCTGGTGGTGTGGTTATCAGACAGCTGTGTTGAGTTTTTTGGTTTCTTTCCATGGAATAACCCCAGTGTAAGCATTTGTCCTTCTGACCCCCTGCATTTCTCTGCCACAAGGTGCTACTAGCCTAGTTCTGCACAGTCTGGTTATTTCAGTGGTGGCTTTCTGCAGAAAATAGTAACTTACAGCAGAGGGGCCTGATGCAACTGTTGAAGGAAATGGTGCATCCTGCAGTTGTTGTCTGCCTTAATGCAGAGGATGGCTGTCCCTAGGACTAGCTGTGGAAAACAAACAAGAGTAATGGGAATGATTCACTGAATCCAGCCAATATTCAGTGTTGGACACTTCCCAAAAAAGCTTTCAGGCTAAACAAACATGGCACAGTTTTCATTTGCTGTCCGAAGCCTTTGCTGTCCAGCACATCCCTGCCATACAGGAGCACACGGACAATGAAATCCCACAGAAAGTGTAACTGAAATGGAAATAAAAGCAATTCTCCTGGCTTGGCCTTGAGCACTGGGGGTGGACTTGGTGAGTGTTGCCCTTCAGGTGCTGATGGGAACAGGGAGCAGGCAGCTTGTTTGCCCAAAGCTCTCTCCATTGGGAAGCTGCTGTCACAGTAATGGCCCCTGTGAAGCTGTGAGCTGACACCGCATCCAAAGCACCTTCGCCTGTGCGCCTCGCCCTGACCAAAGATCATACACCCTCACCAAGGCTGTGCCTATTTGTGCTGGACCTTGCCCAGATGAACAAGGGGTTTAGTTTAATTAGCATTTACTTTTAGATAATTTTGTTGTATATATGTTCTGGCCAGAGCCATTACTGGGGAGGTGCTGCCCTTCAGGGCTCACCCAGGACGTGGAAGAGCCCCTCATAGCATTGGGAGCCCAGGGCCTGGGACAGATTTCCCCCTAATGAGTGAGAGCTGTCCTGCAGCATCACCATGGTGCCTGTGTGATGACTGAGAGCCACGTGAGCAAGGTGCAAGAGAGGGGGTGGCAGAGCACTAGTTGGGAGCCCTAGAGACGGTGTGTCTGGGTATCAGGACATAGGCCAGTACTGGCCTTCACTGCCAGGTTACCAAATTAATTTAAATAAACCTTTGTCTCTTAGCAACAGGGGCATGACAAAGGGTTTGGTTTGGCATTGTTTTTCATGTTTAAGACTTCCAAGGTTTGGCCTGGTGTGCCAGGCCATCTCCATGTCCTCTGTTTGGGGGTTGTGACATTGTACAGGCTGTGTCCGGAGTCCCTGGAGGTGTCCGGGGTGTCCCAGCTGGTGGCTCTGTGTGTAGAGCCCCATGAACAGGCCCAGCTGTGCAGCAGCAGCAGTGACAGCCAGGCTGGGGTGCTGGGCTGGCAGGTATGCTCCTGTCCTGGCTGGCATTTCTGCTGCTCCTGGCAAAAATTTGAATGTGTGTAACATTCCCTAAAAGGTCTGTATAAATAACTTAGACTTCATCATGCAATGTTTTTAAGATAAAGCAAGTCACTTTTGTGACCATCTTTCCACAGGGTTTAAAAAGTACTTGTGAGCATCTGTTAAAATTCAGATAGATGTGCTTCCAGTTTTACTGGCTGTCGAGCAGTAGAAAAAATCACTCACTTCAACTTGAAATATTCGATATCTTTCTAGACTCTGGTATTGCTTGCTGCCTTTCACATCCTCCTCCCTATTTTCTATTGAGATTAATTTCTTTTTGCACTTGTTGACACATTTTCTTTTTGCCAGATCTCTTTCTGCCTCACCCATCAAAACAAACACATCAGAAAAACTTAAATTTTTCTTGGCCTAGTTTATTTCTCTATTACTATTACTACTATTTATTGGTAGACCTGCACTCTGTTCTAGAAAGTTACACATCAAACAAGTAGATCAGAATATAGTTAGGCTGGTGGTTTAAACTAAGAAATTAAGCTGAAGAGGCCCTGCCTTTACTGTTTGCTTTCCTTCTCCCTCTCTCTTTTTCTGCTTTGCTTTATTTATGCTGATGGATTGTAATAAATGCATCATGGGTGGAAAAAAGGCAGAGCCTTAATAAAAACAGTAAGGATACATAGACTGTATGCATTTCAAGAAGTCATTATATATATAAATAACAAAAGTACTTAAAAATTGTCTTTCCATTTTTAAAAAAATTAAGCACAAAAATTGAGCCGTAAACATAAGTATGCATTATCTTTCAATAGCCTCACATAAAAATATTTGCAGTTTTTCTTTGAATTTGTTAACAAATTAATGTTATGTTGGTAGATAGGTCCATTCCACTGAAAGCTCTCTCTCAATTATGCTGCTGCAGAAAAAAAAAAGGCCATATCTGCTAATAATATGGGAGGCTGTTGCTCACCCACTTCTATCTGGGTATCTTTTGTTTTGAGTAAGGGCTGTTCTGTTACTGTGATTCTGTTTGTCTGGCTGTTTCTTTGCAAGTAAATGGTAAAATAATTTGTTCATGTTCTGTAACTCCAAATTTGAAGTGGTCTGGCAGTTTTTAATCCTAAGCACTATAAATCATAGTGATTCCTGTGGCCTGGCAGACTGTGATCGTGCAAGTCCAGGGAGAAGCTGTGAAACAGCTTTTTTTCATTTGTGTATATTTTGAGTAATTAGAAGACATAATTTCTGTAAGTTTGAACTCCCTTAGCTTTCCCTCAGCTAGATTTGCTGACTTCACTGACCCCAAGTTGCTGAAGCATGGGGAGGAGATGATAACTCTTGAACTTCGGACTTTTATCACAGATATTGATTTTATAATCAGACTTCCCTGCTGAAGAGCATGGGAATTCTGCACAGACATTGCTGTTACCAGATGATGGTAAACTGAGGATCTAGAGACTCCAGAGGATAAGTCATTAGGATACAGCACCAAAAATAGACTGGGGACCAGAGCTCTGTAGCAACCCTGTCAAAATCCTAAAAAATTACATCAGGCAGTCCCAAGGCAGAGCCACCTGCATCCCACTTTAAGGTTCCAGTTCTGTAGAAATCTTCGGTTTTCAAACCACTTTCTATAATTTTACTCAGTTTTACAGTATTTGGCATGAGACCAGTCTGGTCTGGTACTCCAGAGGTAGACTGTGAGCTCAAGGCTGCATCAGCCTTTTCCACAGAACTGTATTTTATCTTCAGAAACACTGGTGCATGGTATGAGATGTAAATGAGGAACGCTCACCTCCCCACTAGATCATAACAGAGATTGTCATCAGCATAATGTTAGTGAAAAGCTGGAGTTCTTTCCCTTCTTGTTTTAGTATTGTACACTATGTGAATTTTTCATTGCAAAGTTCTGTATTAGCTGAGAGGTCAGAAAGCCACACAAGTCTGAAAAACTTCTTGCATGTAAATAAATGTGTTTAAGCTTTCAATTTTAGCAAAACTAGCACATTCTTCATGTCCCGTTGGGTGTCACTTCTTTAATTGAATCAATGTATTTCCAATAAGCAGGTAACTAATAAACACCATCCTTTATCTGATGCTGCTTCTGCACAAACAAGGAAGTAAATGCAGAAAGTCCTGATCCCTGGTGGTAACAGAAAAATCTTATCAGTTTGCCAAAGAAAAGCCAAGTCATCTACTGCTAATAAATCACCAATTCACTACATTAAAATAAAGGGAACGTTTTTTTTATTGAGGATGTTAAAACTGTTTCATTTAATAATGCATCTTTCCCTTCTGCTGTGACTTTTATAATTCAGTAACACCTAAATATTTTTTGAAGACTGTTAGCACTATGCTGCCCATGGTGTTAGCATTATTAAATATGTTCTCATTATGCTGTCATTAGTGTGTTTAGTTTTCCTCTTGGAAAATGCTTTGAATGAAACATGCTATGGTCAAAAAGTTAAATTCATCTTCACGACTGCAGTATCCATCTTACGCCCTAAAGAAGAAATCAACAGCACATCCTAGTCACAGTGACTTGCAGTTCTAGTCATTGCCTCATTGCCAAACTCTTGGACATAATTTCTGTGTTACAATAGCATGTTTTCAAAGTAGATGAAAAAACTTTAGTTTGAAGCTAGGTGAATGTTTTATATTGATTTCAGGGAGGCATGGAATTCATACAGTAAAGATTGCAGTGGTTGTGTATATGTACTTGTATGTGTACTTTGAAAATTTTCTCTCTTCTGAAGTAAAATTAGAACTTTTAAGAACTGGGCATGTCTCTGCTCAAGTTCCTGTATTTTTAACAGTTCACAGAAGAAGAGTTTCCACTACACAAAACAGGGTGTCACAGGGAGGTTTGTGTTTGAGGATATACTGTTGAGAGTGTCACTTCTCAGTAGGTGTAAAGGGCACAGGTGTACACTCTCTGCAGAAAGCAAAATTACCACCAAAGTCATAGATGGAATCCCTCAATGAAAAACCAAAGTGTTTGACATCACTATCTGCTTCTAGAAATCCTCCCAATTGGCTGCCTTGCAGTGCCACAGGTATAACCTGCATTCCTTAAGGAATAATACAGCACGGGGTAATTCTGTAGCTACAGTACATTTCTTGAAACAAAGTGTAGTCAGTTTCAAAAAGCAAAAGCTAAGTTAAGTTCTTTATCTACTGCAAGATTTTCTTCTTCACTAAACAGACAAAAGAAAGTATGGCAGCCCAACAAAGAAGGGAGATGGGGGCAACAATCCAATACTCTCTTTTTCATACAGTAATGAAAGTTTTTGATGTGAGCTAGACAGCTAAAACATGTTTGTTAAGGAGAAAAGTGACTGTAAAACCATCAGATATGTCAGTTGAATTGCACTACAGATCAATTAATGCTGCAGTCTGTAAAGGAAATTGGTATTGATTTTATTTCTGACCACGACAATTTGCTGCAGATACAGTAGTATGTTCCATACTTGGTTGCATGGTGTAGTGTAATGGAGTCTAATATTTCCCAGTTGCTATCTGCACTACCCACATGACCTAGCTTTATGTTTTCTTCCCTTCTTCCTTTTGTTGTACACAAACATGCCTTGTATCTTAAACAAAATATGAACTCTTAAAAAATAAAAATTAAAAATAAAAAGCCAAACAACCCTGCAGTAAGAATACCCCTACTTAGCTGTAGCAGGTGGTGAGGTCATTAGTAGGGTTTAATTTTGTTATTACTCCAACTCCGTGAGCATCTTCCTTCTAGTTCTGACAGGTAAAATTAGGAACAAGCTCTTCTCTTGATCCCCTCCTCAGAGGAATCTCAGATGTAGTAAATCTGTGGAAGAAAAATATTCTGCTGTCATTACTGCTTTACAAAGACAGTTAATAGAGCTAATGTAATGAGATATCCTGCATAGCTATTCACAAATGAGTGTATCTAAAACATATCTTCATTTACAGCTAACTTCCTGTGAACCTTTAACATTTGATAAGCAGAGAGTTACTTTCCTTTGAATTTTCTTTCATATGACTTGAACTTCTCTCTGTGGCAAGTGGAGGAATCTAGGTTGCTTGAAAACCATACTCATTTATTCCATCTAGGTTCTGTTTCAAGCAAATAGAAAGAAACCAGTGTTTAACTGGTTGGGCAATTTCTATTTCCAGTTTAAGGTGTGTCTCTTCTGCAAAAGCTTAGAAAATACAGAATTGCTTAATAGCTTCAAGAAATGAAGGACGACTTTGCTGGAAGGATGTTGTGGTTCTGAGTTCTTCAGCCTCCCTCATCTGTATTTTCTCTCCCTGAGTCTGTTCCACTAAATCCAAAAACACCACTGTGCTAGCAATTGCAGCATGTAAGCACAACAGTATTTGCCATTTAAAATTGTACCTGCCTGGTTTGAAACGAGTTAATGTTTTTGATTGAAAGTGTCCTCTGATTCTTCAGAAAAAAAGTACAGTCAGGAATGTTTCAGATGAAAGCATCTGTTATCCTGGAAATATGAATTCAGCACCCCAAAGGAGGAATACTTATTTTCATAGAAACAAAGGGCTTGCATGATAACTTACCTTGTTAACATTTCAGATATCTATATCCTCAACTAATTTCTACTCATATGATTTTTTTTTTCTTAGATATTTGTAACTGGAGGAAAGCACTGGAGCATGCATTTCATGGTATTTACCCATATATGCCTTCAAAAAGTGTCTAAGCTCCTTCCCAATAATTGATTAGCCAGTCTGTGCTAGGTTTGTGCTTTTCATTATTGCATCCATTAGAAAGCTAAATCCCCTGGGTTTTTTAGGAAAAATATGAGGGTTTGGTGGAGTGGTTTTTTTGTGGTTTTGTGGTTTTTTGGTTGTTT
>VZUA01031751.1:35570-47270 GCA_013401035.1 Horornis vulcanius
CAGTGTTTTTCTCAAAAATTCTGTTTTACAATTAAAAAGCCAGATACTAGACTTAGGTAACTGGTTTTATAAGCTCACATTTCATCAGTTTATTTCGGGATTTATTAAATAATTTCTTTCTGTGTGCTTTGGGAAAAANTTAGCACGGGTTGCTTTCAAGTTGAGCAATACTGACAGAAAACAATGTAGAAAGGGAAAATAGACATAAAAGCAAAAATACTCAAAAGAGCAAATATAATGAAGAGTATATCATCATCTTACGGCTGTACACACAGAAGGCAGCTCCATGTGTGTTTTAAGAGCAGATTGCTGTGGTGGCTGCAAAACAGTAAATGGAAAGGATCCATATTTATTCTAGTAGCTTCCAAAATTGTGTCAGGTGTTTCAGAGAATGAAAGATCATGTAGGGTCCTTCCTAGGGCATTCAGCTGTGGAAAATGGAATAAGAAGAATAGACTAGTAGGGTATTTGCCAGCTCCAGAGCACAAAGACTGTCAGTGCCCAGCACGATTTTTTATGGAGGGGAGGAGAGGGTAAAAGTGGAAAGGGTGGGGAATGTGGGGGACTTTTTTTTTTTTTTTTTTTTCTGTGGTAGAAAGGGAATCTAGAGCCTTTAGGTCAGGTCTTTCCTGTGAATTAGCAACTTGGTTAGAAGGAGTTTTTTCAATCTATTGATCAAAGAGAAAATGACCTTTGGGCAAAGGCAAGCCAGTATTTGAACAGCACTGTTGTTGGGCTGTGTTCCACACCTGGTGCAGTGTGAGAAGCTCCCGGTGACCCTGTAAGCAGCAGGTGCCCAGAGTGTGAGCTGGACATTATTAATGAAACTGGAGACAACAGAATATAGCAGGAAAACAGAGAGGGAAGTTGAGATCAGTGGCAAAGAGCTGGTAAAACATGGTGTTTGAGCTACATGTGCTCAGTCCTGGAAAAACTGAATGTGTTTGGAGCAACCAGCAAGAAAAAAGACCTTGGCAATGCCATTTTGGACAGAGGAAAATGAGCTGGATATTTCCAGGGGATTGTCCCCTTCTCTTGGGATCCCAAGGGGACTTCCTCTCTGGCAATGGATGAATTTATTGCATTAGGAAGCTGCTGCAGTATGTACCATGTCTTTTACCCATCTACCCATCTTTGTTTATTGCACTCTTATAGTTATTTGTAGAGAGAAATAATGCTGTAAATTTGTAAAGAGAAAAAACCCTGCCCTGTGCAGCATCAGTCCAGTGTCCTCATGAGATCTCACTAAAATACCTGAATAAAATCCTTGCCACTCATTACTTGATGGGTATCTTCTGGGGTTTTTGGTTCTATGTCAGAATATTGCTTCTAAATGCCAGCCTTCTGCTTTTCTGAGTCATTCTGCCACTTGGGAGTGATTCTGCAAGAAATAGCAGATATGTACAGTAGTAAGATAATTGAAGACCAGATTCAAGTATGACATTTTAAATGGTAATTCTGCTGGTGAAGAAAGAAATGCTGCTGGTATTGAAAAGACAGAATGTCAACACAATTAAAAACAAAAACCAAACCACATAATTAAGCAAGGAAAACATTCAGAAACAAAATATGTTTCTGATAATTTTCTTCTTAGGATAAGAACACTTCAGAAGGGAAGAGTGGGGTGTGAGGGTTTGCATCTACTCATATGAAAATGTTTTATTGACTCATATGAGTAGGTTGTTATCCAAACTGTATCTGTGCTTCAGAAAAGGATGGATGACAATCACAGATTTAGAAAGGAAAAACCTTCTCCCAGTGTGGACTTTCAGAAGTGGCAGAATTTTCTTGGTATTTCATCTGTTCAGTCAGCAAGAGCATTGCAGCCCAGGTCTGGAAACCAGGGACACTGGTTCTGGAAACGTGCTCAGATCTTGGAAGTCTTTTGCTTAGAAAGAAGCCCTGTCAAGTATATGTATTTTCATTTCGAGCAGAAGATTTGTTAGAAGGAAAAGAATAGTGTAAGAGTATGTAAACTGTCTTAGGCACATGAAATAATCTGGCTTGGAAAAACACGAGACCTTATATAGTAAAATTGCCCCTTTTTTAGTATTCTTTCAAGTTCTACAGAGTAGGGTTTTTTTGNAAAACTTACTGATTCTTTTATTCTTTATTCTCATTTTATCTTCTGTTGTCTTTTCTCTGAACTTCCAGTCTACAGACTTTGGTAACAAGGGCCCCTCAAGGGTGAATGTAGGGTTTCAGGAATGTTTTGCCAGTTGCTTTACGGTGATTCTTCTCCATGCTTTGTCAGCTTATACTTTCTAAAGTGCAATTATTGCACGTGAAATCACAAGCCTTAAATTGTTCTGACTAAAGACAGAGACAATTCTATGTATATAGCATCTGCAAACTGAGGAAGGGCTGAAGTTGTTTCTAAGTTTGAGATGTCTCTTAACATATGTGGAGTNTCAGACTGCTGTAAGAATTCGAAGATGAGAGAGAAATACAAATAAATATAAGACAATGTGAAGTTTAATAATCTATTTAATAAAACCCACAATAAAACAACACACCTTTTTTCTTCAATTAAACAAATGTATAGTAAATTATTAAAAAACTGCAAATACAATACATGTCTACTGTACTTCAACATCTAATTACAACAACTGTAAACCCCAATTTAATTAAAACCCATTTGAGCATTAGTATGTGCAAAATACCTGTTGTTTGTGGGTTTTGCCTGTGAGTTTGTAAGGATGGGATGCACATTTTTCATGAACTGTGATATGGCTTAATTAATGATAGTGTTTGTATTGCAGCATTACCTTCCCGAGCACGGTGCTGCTTTTGAGCTGCACGTGCTCCCACACTGCACACGAGTGTTCCCGCTTCTTGCCCAAACAGATACGAACACAACCCGGTGTTACGTGCACTTTGTCCAAATTCACAATGTGCTGTCAGCTTTCATCAATAAAAATTCATTATGTGATCCCTATCTCCAAAAAGGGAAGAAAAGAAGCCAAAATCGTTATGATGAAATGCAGATATAAATCAGCCTGATGAAAATGTGAAACCCTAGTGAGTTTCAAAACAGACAATAGCTAAGTATTCACAGCTGAATATCACAATAACCATAACTGGGTAAAAGTTTTCCTTTTTGATCCACAGAGAGAACTACTTTTCATGTCAGTGGAAGTTCTGCATAAGATGAAAGTACAGAATAAACAATATTTGAAGCCAAGTTCTTCCCGTCTTCTGAACTTTGTAGTTCACCTTGCTGCCCTTAGCTTCTTCAATGCCAGTAACGTCAGAAGCTGGTTAAATCTAGTCTTGTAGGTGTGTGATAGCTTAGTGTAAAGATTTATTATCTTGTGTACATTCAAAATACAGGGGTTCCACAATGAGGCCAAACAGTTCCACTTTGTGGACTCTGAGCTGTCCTGATGAATACAGAGTCTTTTCAGGTTGCCTCCTCTCTGTAAATACAAAAGGGCCTTTCTGCCACTGTAGGTTGTTATGATATTGTTGTCCAACACCATTAGGTTACTGAGCTTGCTTGGATTTTGCTTTATTCATAAGCTAAATAGTGGGAACTGCTATTGCAGTGGCATTCCTGTCAGGATGCTGCCATGCTGTGCTCAAAGCAAAGATGAAAAGGTCAGAGATTGTGATGGATGGAATCGTGCATCTCTAAAACTTCTGCTCCCCAATTTCCTGTTAGATGCACGTATCTGAAGATTGCATTTGAGAGTATTTCCATGTCAAATATCACTTCTATCATTTGTCTTTTAAAACAAAACAATCATGGAAAAATGATCAATTACAGGACATTTATTAATTACAATTAGAATGCATGCTAATCAACTGGCCTTTTAATGTGAATCAAATGATGGTTTAGACATTCAAGATTATTGATAATAAATTCATCTTACAAGTCAAAACTTTGTAAAATAAATAACCTGTTTCTAATGTATAAATCCTATTCTAAAATACATTAAAGATAACTGATCACTTAAAACACTTTGGGTCCAGTGTTGGATCTCTAGTTAAATACCAGAAGTCTGGGCAAGGATCTTCCTATCTGGATCTCTGAATGCCCAGATTAAAGCTAACTTTCTGGTCTGGGTACAGTAAATTCTGTATTTTGCAGTGTCTCTGAAGAGACAGTTTCCATAAGAATTCAACTTTATGTGTTATTTGTTTGAGATACTGTATGAAAATCACTATTGCAAAAACACTGAATAATGAATTTGGGGATCATGATATACTGTGCAACCCTGGTATGATCAGCTTTAGAGACTTTTGACTGAAATACTGAATACCTGATCCTCCATTTGGATTGCAGGTACTTTGTGGTACGTAATGATTAAAGGACAATATTAGACTGTAATTTGTGAGGTATCTGCAGAGCCACGTTCCAGTTTGTAAACAATAATCCAAAACCAGCTTTGTTTCAAAATCATAATAAATTGAATAAACCAGTAGAACAGAGAGAGTGAAATACACGTTCTGTAGGGCAACCACTGCACTTCTTGCAGCACCAGTTCTCCCTGCTGCATGTCCCATGGTACAAATCCACATATTAATGGTTACTATTGGATAATTTTCATTTTGCATTTATTGCTCTCAGTCTTTGTCTACACAAGGTAAAGAATAAGGCAGCAGTTCCCAAAACATATGAAATTAGGCACTGGAACTCTGACAACTCGCGCAGGTTTTGCTCATTTCCTGTTTGTAACTCTGAAGCTGGACAGAGCACTTGTACATTCCAAACGTGTTCAGCAGCAGTTGTCGGGCCTTGGACTGAACGTCCTCCCATTTAGATGAACTACCAGGAACTGCAAAATTAAGAAAATAATTAATAAATTCATTCCTTGAGAAACATGGGCAATGCAAAAGTTCTCAAATTTATCACAGTGTCATCGACAAGAATAATTTTTGCTCACACTCATTTATTAAATTAATATTGTTCTTGTGGTCACTGTGTAATCTCTCCTTATCATTTTACACCTCTCTTGATAGAACTCTATACGTGTCTGACATTTTCCCCCAAAAAACCTGAGCTTTCTTACTAAGAACTGATATTTGTAGTATAGTTAGATGTCTGAATCAGCACATGTTTTGGCAAAACATTTATTTTTCATATGTTAGATTGTTCCACAGTAGAACTTTACTCTTTCCTTCCCTAAACACGTAAGAAAATTTCTGAGGAGAAATTTTGATTTTTTTCCCCCTACCCAAAAAATATGTATTGGACATTTTGGTATGAATATAACTTATTTGCACAATTTTCATTTACACCATGTCTTTCTTGGCCAAGATGTTATATTCCTTCCTGTACAAAACCAGAGTTAGTAGATTTTTTCCCCCAAAATGATATTTCTTGATTAATCTTAAATAACAATATGAAGAGGAAGTGGTGGGGTTTTTCCTAAACTTGGATTTAATTTAGAATTATGCTATCCAGCAGCTTACCTAGTTGCAAGTGGACTATGGCAGTTGTTTTTCCTGCAGTGAGAGACCAAACATTTAAATCTTCTATAGAATAAACATCTTCAATTTTCATCAAGTCTTCCTTGATGCGATCCACATTTAAGTGCCTTGGAACTCCTGTGATACCAAAAATGAGATAAAATTAATACTATCTTCTGCAAAGTCTCAGTAGCCTTTAAAATGTCACAACAGATCTCAATGTCAAAAAAATTAGAATTTGTGCTGTTGGAAGTGATTAGTAACTTCCATGTTATCAACAGAAAATAATATGAAAATGGGGCTGTTAAGTCCGGTAAGGATACAGAAGTTTAACCTTAAGTGACAGCAAAAGCACTTGACTGAAGACTCTGAGGTTTCTGATTTAACCTCATAACATAATAAAAGTAAAGTCAATGATAATTCACATGAGACAGTTAGGAATGTGCAGTTAAAACCTAGGACTTTTCTCCCAGCCCTAACATCTTCACTTTACAAAGTAATAGTACTAGATCGAGCAGTAATAGTTGGCTTGTAAGCTGTGATAAAACAAAGGATGTTACTGACATGTTTCCCTCTATGTCACACAAGATAAGATCATTCAGCCCATGTTCAGCTTTTTCTTCCCTTTTCTTTTCTGCATTTTACACCACTCTTAACACGCAGGTTCCTCTATGGGAACAGTAGATACACACAAGTAATAAAAAGGAACTTGTGGGAAAGGGGAAGACAGGACAGGCATGAACCACATGTCCAGCCATTTGCCTATGCTTAGTGCCTCCTTTTACCTGCATTCACATTCACTTTAACTATACAAGTAATAAAAGTGAGAGTGTAGAACTGAGGGTGCAGACATAGGACTTGTGTTGTTCTGGCCACAGTCAAAGACACCTAAAAACTGCTGCAAATTAGAGAAGCCATAAAGAACCACCAGACTAAAGCAGCACCAAGACAGATACGTCTCCAGGTACAATCCACATAAAATGGGGATCATGATGCCAAGAAAACTGGTATTTTCCATGTAAAGTACTGCAGACTGGGCCAGATCTTACCTTCCAGAATGATAACTCCTGTGTCACACAGAATTCGAACTGTTGTAAAAACCACCAGTATGGAAAAGACATATGTACATATAGGATCAGCAATCTTGTATTCTGGCTGCAAAGGGAAATTTCACAATGTCAAAGGATATATGAAAACAAGATCACTTACAAAAACATGACTGGAAAACACGGTTACTTCTAGTTTCAAGTTTCATTAACTTTTTTTCTTGTTTGGATAGTTACAATATATGTAGTAGAGACAGTTTTGCTTATTTTGCTTATACATGATGTATGAAGCTCATCATAAAATATCATTGAAAAGGTATTTTAATAACTTATAAAAACAGGTCCCTTTTGATTTTAATCACCAGAGCTGAAATGCCAAGAAGTGCCCGTGCCCCCAGGAGAGCCCTTCGTTACCTTAAAGCGGATGATGTAGGCAGCTACGAGCACCCCGATGCTCTGAACCAGGTCCCCCAGGGCATGGACAAAGGCTGCTCTCACGGCCAGGCTGCTGTGTCCATGGCTGCTGCCCTGGGCTGTGCTTGGAGAGTTCGGCTGAGGTACGTGAGAGTGAGGGTGGGAATGGGAGTGGGAGTGAAGGTGGCCAGATTGATTCAGCAAAAACCCCATTCTGAAAGTGAAAGAAGAGAAATGCTTCAAGGGACAGGCTTTAGGGCTTGTTGGATGGGGAGGATTTGTTGGGGTTTTGGGTTTTTTTATTTTAAACCAAATAATTGAAAAAGTAATATTCAGTGTAATTTCTTGTCTTATTTATGAAAATTAAGAGTTCCAGCAAAATTACATCCCGTGACAAAGTTATAGGCCATGAATGAATTGGCAGCTTATTGGGAAATATATTTATGAGGGTTAATAGAGAGAGAGATCTTACATTAAGTTAACGGCAACACCGACAGCTGCTGTGATGAGCATGATATCACCATTTATTTCATAGTCCATATGGATGGTTCTCTGAACAGCCTCATACAAGAGGAAAGCCATAAGGATATAGACCAGCAGTACACTAATGATGGCTGACAGTACTTCTGCAAACAGAAAGGAATAAACATTACAAAAATGTGTCTCAGATCCATTTCTATTTCCAAAAGAGAATGTGGACAGGGCCTTGTTTTAACAACTTTATCCATATCATACCTAATATAAACTAACAAGTTGTGTGGCAAATAAAACTTGTAAAACAGAATTAACCAATGGAGTTTGTTCTAGTCCACTCTTTCACATGTCCCTGTCATCAGTATATAGCTCTAATTATGTTTTCTCTGAAAAGTTCTGCACAGGTGATGATCCTGACTTCAGAAAACCCAGAACATTTGCCTGAGAAGCCGCAGGCAAAGGCCCTGTCCAGGGGTGAGAGGACAGGTGATCTCAGACATTACCAGCCTACCCACAAATAAGGGAAACTTTGATTTTTAAGTGTCCAGAGTATTAAGCTGGGTTTATAAATTATTTTTATATTCCTTTTGTATTTAGGATGGAGAAGAAATTATAAAAAGATAAAGAAACCAAGCAGTACAAATTTGACACACATGATACTCTTAAGCTCCTTGAAATATGTGTTCATGAATGTTATCTGAGGCAGAGTTCAGCGATAAAGGCTTGCTTAATGTTTCTGTATTGCTGTGATATGCTGTTCTGACATTATCTAATATTTACCAAATATTATTATTTCACAAAAGTAAGAGCATTATTACCACAATTTGGCATAGGAATCTTATCTGATCAGCAGGGACTTTCAAAAGGAAACATATATCTAAATAAAGATAAAAAATTAGAAAACTAATAAAAACTAGTATTTCCTTGTCTTGTACTTTCCGCTGCCATTCACATCTGTAGAAAGACGTTACACTTCTCTACGAGGTTCCTGCCGTTCATATGGGAGATAAACAGGGTTGAGTATTTTATAGGTCGGGACCTTTGTACTACCTCAGTACCCAAGTCATGAAATTGTGCTGGTAATAGCACACAAACCTGAGAAGGATGAGTCCACACTACAGTTTTAAGGTCCTACTATAAAGAAAATAGGCATTTCCAAGCAGGGCACTAGATTGCTTTAAAGCATACATAAATGTACTTTTACCCTCTAGTTTCATATTCTGAAAATTATTGCCCTGCAGCAGCTGAAACCTAAAAAAAAAAAAGGCAACACAGCTGGCAGAGAAACATTAGCCCAGTTAAAGACTGTCTCAGTTATAAGCAAATTAATACAGGGCTTTATAAAAAGCCCTGGGAAAACCTTAATGCTCCCTCCATTGTATTGCATGTAAATCTGCAGCCATGCCTGAGTAATCTGTAATCATTATGCGTAATGCTCATTACTGTCACTTGCCAGATGGATCACTGGGATCTCAGCCTTCCTCTGTGAACTCAAACAGCAGAGGTGGAATTAATTTACTTGGAATTGTAATGGTTGTTCTTCCCCCTAGCTCCACACATGTTGCCCTGATTTATTCCCCAGTAAGGGCAAAATTCTGCCCTTGGCTATACCATACCTCTAAGAACACTCATCTGAGAATTGCCTCTGTTCTTCCTCTCCTTTGAATGTCAGCCTGCAGTATAACCTGGGTTACTGCAGATGGTTTTTTCTAACACAGAAGTGTTTTATTTATTATTACAGAAAAAAAAAAAACCATGCAGCTATATCAGGATTTTAATGACACCAAAATCAGTTGATCTGTGCACTGAATTATTAACACCATTTATGGGAGAAGAAACTCACACCAACACACTCAGCTGCTGGGTAGTGTGTCAATGCCTGGATGAGGAACAGCAATACCAGGCAGCAACAAGGCTCTGAAAGGCAACTGTCACAATCTGAGATGATTTCAGAGCAACTTGAAAATCACGGAAATATCGACAGAAATGGAAGTGATCTTTACGAAGCTGGCAGATTATTCAGGGCAACAGTCTTAAAAATACACAATACATTTCTTAGAAGGTTTTCTAGAATGCTTTTTAAAAAACTTATGAAGCCATAGCACATTAGCATTTAACAGAGAAATAATATAGTGTGCTTTTATAATCTAAACTCATGTTTTCCACAATGGAAACCAGTGTTTTCCTTGCAGTTTCTTCCACAGACACTGTCATGTCAGCATTGTAGATTTGTGCTGAGATCTTTCACTTCTTGTGAAATGAACTGTGCCCGGTCTCAGTGGACTGTCTGATTCTGTCATTACTAACATTGTCTCTGCAGCAATGGATGAGTGCCAGGTTCCATATCTATACTTAAATCTGCTCAGTGTCTTGCTGAAAAGGAGGTATCTGCACTTGGTGGTGAAACTGAACTATTTTTGGCTTCAAGAATTTAATTCTTCTTTGACATGACTGCAATTTCCATTATTTTGTCCTCACTTTTCTAACCCATTCCTGAATCTGTCAGCTTCCTTTTCACAACTGAAAATGGAATAAAACTGAAGATGGAACTTATACATTATGTATTCAAAGAGAGTTCAAATAAATGAAAATTAGTGCAAACTTCCTTCTGGAATTTGACTAGACAAGTAACAGGTCTGGTGCTTTTACAAAGCAAGGTTTATGGGAATAAGTTTGAAAATTCATCATTCTGCAAACAAAAATGATAACAAGTACCAGAAACATTGTTCATTAGAATGTCTGCATGCCTACTGAATGTATGGATTATCTTAAAACTTAATCCAGAGCAGGTCAGTGATGAGACAGTTCTTGCACATATTCCCAGCTTTAAACAAATGCTCCACATCTTTTTCTGTGTCAGATTACCAATCTGTACCCTACTTTTAACATCTTGACATGTTTTAACATCTCTCTTGTGAAATTTAAGCTATTGTTGAACTGATATTTTTTGCTGACAAGCTTCTTACATATAGGTTACATGGAAAAATGTGTTACAATGAGGATATACCCTAGAAACTGCTTTGTTCCATTGCCAGCACTCACTGATGTGTGAAACTGGGCCCTCAGGCCACAGCATTCAGACTGGGTGCCTAAAATCAGGCAAATAAATTTCACAAATGTGATTTTTAGAAAGACTTTGAGCCATCTTTTTTAGAAGATTTTGAACCATCCCATCTTCTGTACTTTGGGGGTCCCTGGTAAGGCCTTGACTCACTTCCTCTTCCTTCCTGCACAGAAAGTCTTCTCCCCAGCCCCAGGCTCTCCTCTGCCTCCTCCAGAGAGCTGCACTGCTGGACTCATGCAGTGAAGTAAAAAGGAAGTAAAGTAAAAACTACTCTTCTTTACTTTTCGTGAAGTAAAAGGGAACCCCTGGAAACTGTGTAGTCCCACTCAAAAGGAGGGCCAGCTACAGTGGGTTGCTCAGAGCTGGTTCCAGGTGGGTTTCCTGTATTTCCAACTGAGGACACTCCACAACCTGTTCTAGTCTTTGACCACCTGCTGGCACTGGGAGCAGAAAAGGAGGAGCAACTGTTGCAGAATTGAGAGGCTGCTCCCTGTAGCTGCTCCTAGGGAGAAGGGCAGTACAGACTAATGTTGTGGGCCACATCTGGCCCATGGGCCACTACTAGATCAGTCTGGCTAGCATTTGGCTAGTATGTTTCTTGGCAGTAAACTGGAAAGAAAAAGAATGTAGAGAAAATGAGGTGGCAGGAATCCTCAGGGATTTCTTCTTTGTCATTATTTGAAAAGTCAGTGAAAATTTAAAGAACTGAGTAAGATTTTATGATTAAGTAAATTTCTTTTATTTTTTCTTAAGATAAACCCCTGTTTTAAGCTAGGCCATGGTATGTTCAAGATATGTGCTATTTGGTTTTAGGAAAGTTACAAAGACATATAAACTACCCAAATTATTTTGAAATAGTGTTAAAGTATGTATAAATGCTAACAAACATCCTTCTGCAGAGTATGAGCAGATGCCAGGGGCATACCTGCAAGGTCAGGTTTCAGTATCAGAGGAGCTTCTATCACAAAATTAAAACTTCATGAAAGAAAAGTTTGTAATGGGAAATGCTGGCATTGCTAATGCTTTCTTGCTAGAGCACTAAAGAGCTTAGCTAGTGTACAGAGTTATGCATTCATGCACTAGTGACTAACTGATGACAAATGACAAGGAGTGATGGAGTTGTTGAATTCTACTGCTGTTCTAGCAGCCAAAATAAGAATTGCAAATAGTGACTACACAAAAATGAAATTCCTTGAAAAATGTATGCTATAGAGTGTTATAGAATATAGGTACAAAACTGGGACACTAGAAATAATCTATTTCATGAAAAAGATACTTTGAAGTTTT